>JAJPUD010011479.1:0-24401 GCA_023553655.1 Myrmecobius fasciatus
ATTCTTGGGCGAGTCTGGGCCAGTCAAGGCAGGGGATGGTTTCTTCTTTGCACCTGCACTTTGATAAAAAAAAAAAAAATCAGACTCCGTATGTTTTCTGGTTGTTATGCTGTTTTCTTCCATCTTTTCCTCCTCTGGGTGAGTGAAGAGGAGCAAGAGCTTATTGGGCTGTGACCAAGGGAAAATCCTGGCCCGGGATGTGCTGTTGCTGTACCTTCTCCCCCGGGGCTTTGTGGTAAAAAAGTTTGCCTTAGCAAGAAGCTCTGTACTCTTTGGCTGTTTCTTTCTGCCAGCTCCATAGCAGACCCAAGTTAGGGTATTTCTCAGGCCCTACTAATGGTAATGACCAAAGGGGGAGAGATTTGAGAGTTCTTCAGCATTTGTGGAATCCTACCATGCAGTGTAAATTATTCATTCTTCCTAATGCTTGCAGATTGTTTCAGGAAAACTACCAATGAGGGAAACAACTTCCTTCACTTACACTGAATTTCTATTTGGCTCGGGTTTCTCGGAGCAAAACCCCTAGGTTGAGATATTTAGAATTCTAAAATTATCATTTATAAAAGTCCAAATTTTCATCCATAGGCACAGTAGAAATTTGCCCGGGAGAACCACATCATTTTCATCAAAAGGTTTTTGAGAAGCAGATTTTCCATCAAATCCAGTTTACATTTGTCATTAACGTTACTTTTCCAAGAGCTTCCTGGCCAGTTGGACTCACTCTGTTTGCAGGGGTTCTGGAGACCGGGAGCCTCTGGTGGTCCTGTAGGCAGAGCTGCTCTGCCGCTCTCCTATGTCAGGCGTATTAAGACTCACACATCGGGCATATAGGAATTCTCAAGAGGCAGGGAGATGGCATAGTTTTACTGCTGGAAATGTTGTTTAAAGTAAGTCAGTCACAGGAGAATGGCTTTTAGTGGTTTGTTCCAGAGAATCTGAAAGGATTTGGGGCTCGGTAAAGCTCGAGCAGAAGAGCCTACCTCAGGGAAAGCCAGAGAATCCGGCTACGTTCAGGCCAGTGCATTGCCAGGAAGCTTGCCAAAAGTTCAGTTCAAATTGTCGCATGGATTCTCACCTCCTTTCAGATTGTGGGAACTCCATGGCTTGAGTTGACTAATTTTTCTCATTTCTGCTTCCCTTGTTGAGTAGCACAAGGTCCTGTCACTTGCCTAATTTAACCTTTGCTCATATCTCTGCTTCTTTGTGTCCTCCCTCACTGCACAAAGAAACAAAGTTATTTCATCCTATAGCTGACTCCCCATCCCCTACCTTGCCCCATGGTTTTCTCCCTTTTTCCCAGACCCCTTCTTAGTTATCCTTCTCTCCCGTTGCTTCTTGAACATTTTTACTTTCTCTCTCACTGTATTAGTCCTAAGCATGCAACCTGCCTCTTCTCTTTATCTACCTCTGTTCCTTCTGGTGATCATCCTTTCATTCTCCTTGTCACTGCCCAATGCCCACTTCTCAAGCAAGTCCTTCCTCCTCTGGTTTGGTGATCTTCTTTTTTTCCCTCCATCTCCAGCTGCTCTTCTTTGAAACATTTTGCTTCTCTTCCCCCTGCCCCCAACAGTGAATAGGCTTCAACACTTAGTCATTCTACTGCTTACTCAGGGAATTCCTTCACTGTGTGACTTGGTGTCTTGAACCCCAGCTTCCCTCATAAGCTCAAGTCTGGCATCTAGCTGGCTGAGTGTTTCCTCCTGGGTGTTTGACTACCTGTCCTTTGGAACTCAGCAAGGCTAAAACCTGACTCATGCCCATCCTTTAGACTGTTTCCTCGATCCCAACTTAGCCTGTTTCTTAATGGTCACTTCCATTCTTCCTGTTAACCAGGTCCCGTTACTCCTCAAGCAGAACTATATTGACTCTTCATTTAACATGTCTCTCACTTTTGTCTTTGTTTTGTTTGTATAGTTTCAATTGCCATTCACCTAATCCAGAGCTCCTCATCTCACCCCTGAATGATAGATGATCCTGTTTTCTCCAGTCTCTTTCCCTCTTTTCCTTCACCTTGCACAGCTGACAGCTTCATTTTCCTGAAACATTTCCTTTCACCACATTTTTCTGCTCAAAAAGCTCTCATTGTCTCATAATAAATCTACGTTTTCTTGCATGGAGTTCAAGACTCAACAATCGAGTACCAATTTAGCTGTAACCTTAACTTTTCTATGTCAGAATACTTGTTTTGTGCTAAAATCTGAGCAATCTTACCACTAACCTGTGAATGACCTGTTTACCCTTGATTGTGCCAGTTCCCATTCCACTCCTCCCCTCATCCTCCCCTGTATCCTCTATTCCCACTTCTATCTTGAACAGTTCTACTTGAACAGTACATATGCATTCTTTTCTCCAAACTGTTCAAGCATTCAGGAATGTAAACATTTGTGGCTTTGTTTTAATATTTAGACATTTAGAATGGATGTAGTTTTGTCTTTTCAGTTGAGATCATTGCTCCATCTTACTCGGTAAATACTGGAGTTCCTGTAGCCAAGGTGTTCCATTTGGCAAGTAATCACTTAAATGTGAGGTTAGACTTAAGATTTCAGCTGTTAGAGGTTTCTGGTTCTGCCGAAAGGATAATAGAAGGTAGAAGAATTTAATGGCATTGAGAATTTTAACCTTATAAGGGAAATATGATGCTGCATCAGCAGTCTGTTGTTTCCAGTAAAAATTGGTAATTGTAATTTCTTGAATCAAGGAAGGAGCTGAGTTTTTTACACTGAAATAGATCAAAGAGCTTAAGATTTTTTTCACTTCCAAAACTCTGTCAAAGAGGATTTTGGAGCTAGATGGTGGTTTGGGAAATTTGGGGCCAGTTTCTCCAGAAATTTTTCCTCAAATACATTTTAGTAGGTCAGATTCTGGCCAGAAATTTGGGAATAACGACTAAATTTCAGGAGTTACTTTTGAAAAGAGCTGAATAACATCCTCCTGCTCCCTCCCTCCCCAAATCAACTAAATAGCCACACATTTCTGCTCTTTTTTTATGGTAATTTTTTTTTCTATTGGTTAATTTTTTAAAGGAATTTTAGTAAGATTCTTTGATCTTCCTTAAAATCTCACATAGCTGAATCCGAGCTAGAATCCTTTATACCTGTGGTTTTGAAACAGTTGAGGAACCTGGGAAGGACCTGTACAGTGCATCAGACCCAGTTGCTGGGACATTCTGCTAGAAGGTAGGAGTTGGGGACTGACTAGGTTTTTGCCTGTAACCAATCCAGGCTTAGTTAGAATATTCAGTGCCATAGTTTATTCTGCTTGAGGCCTCTCTGCATATCAAGCAAAGCTTTCCCAAATGACTTTATCTTGAGATTCAGTCACACCTGAGGCTGGAATTTATTAGCTATGATTTTTACTTCCAACTGCTTTGCAACCTAGCTTCTTTTAAAAAGCTCTCATCCTGTGTTCCTATGATTCCCAAGTCTGCCTTGCAAAAAGGAGTCATTGACTCTTCCCATTATTGCTGTTCTGGGTTATCTGATCCATTTCCTTCTTGGTGGATTGATATGTAGTGTTCCAAACTTTTACTTTTGACCAAATTACACCAATAAATCACCTGATTTGTTAAAAGTTACTTGGTGTTTGCTGATTACTATCCACTTGCCACTGCCGTTCCTACCTGGAGACAGTTTTGTATTGCAGTCCTGAAACAAGAGCAGTTCTGTAATGTAAAACTCAGAACAAACACACCACAAAACCCATCAGATGAGATTGTCACTCCAGAACTGGCTTATATATAAAGTTAATTTTAGTGCTTCCCCCCCAAAAAAGATGAAAGTTGAAAAATAGAGTAGAAAGTTCTATGCTGTCTTCTCCAAATCATTTTAACTTGAAAACACACAAAGAAGCTTATGAGATAGTCATGTCACTCAATCCAGATCTCCTGCACAATTAAAAGGATATATTTAAATCAGAGGTTCTAAAGTAGAATTGTGCCATAATTACCTTTTAATAGTGTTAAGAAAATCCAACATGGCTGAATGTGTATGTTATTAGTTTAAGATTTTCACTCCCTCACTTAATATTTTAAATCCTTCATTAGAGCAGCTAGATAGTACAATGGATAGAGCCATAGCCTTAAAGTCAGATACTTAATACTAGCTGTGTAACCCTAAACAAGTCACTTAACCCCAGTTACCTTGCCAAAAAAAAAAAAAAAAAACTTTTAAAAATGCTCAAAATCACTATTAATTAGAGAAATGCAAATTATTATTATTTTTTTTTTCTGAGGCAATTGGGGTTAAGTAACTTGCCCAAGGTCACACAGCTAGGAAGTGTTAAGTGTCTGAGGTCAGATTGAACTCAGGTCCTCCTGACTTCAGGGCTGGTGCTCTATCCACTGAGCCACCCAGCTGCCCTGAGAAATGCAAATTAAAACAGCAGGTACTACTTCACACCTCTCAGATTAGCTAGATGATAGAAAAGATCATGATAAATGTTGGAGGGGATATGAGAAACCTGGGACACTGATGCATTGTTGGAGTTGTGAAATGATCCACCCATTCTGGAGTGCAATTTGGAACTATGCCCCAAGGGCTATAAACTGTACAAACCCTTTGACCTAGCAGTGCTACTACTGGGTTTGTATCCCAAGGAAATCATTAAAAGGACCCCATGTGTGCAAAACTATTTGTAGCAGCTCTTTTTGTGGTAGCCAAAAACTAGAAAATGAGTAGATGCCCATCAATTGGGGAATTGGCTGAACAAGTTGTAGTATATCAAGATAAGGGAATATTATTGTTCTATAAAAAATGATGAACAAACTTTTTAGAAAGGCCCAGAAAGATTTACAGGAACTGATGCTGAGGGAAATGAGCAGAACCAGGAATACATTGTATACAATGACAGCAAGAATGTGCGATGATCAACTATGAAAGACCTGGTTCTTCTCAGTGGTTCAGTGAACTAAAGCAATCCCAATAGACCAGACAGAAAGTGCCATCTGCATCCAGAAAAAGAACTAAGGAGACAATGTAAATCAACAGATGCTATGTTCACTTCTCTTTTGTTTCTTTTTTTTTTTTTTAATCTTTCCCTTGGTCTGCTTTTTCTCTCCCAACATGGTTCATAAAACAATGTGTATTAAAAAAAAAAAAATCCTTCATTGCATAGACATAAGATGTTCATTCTTTAGGTGCACATTATTTCCTTGTATAGCACAGGTATAGAAATGGTTTTACAGAATTAATGAATTTGAGGATTGTTATTGAGTCTTGTACTACTAACAGTCAAAAAGGAAGAGGCCCAATGGCTTAAAGATTTCCAGAGGCAGCAACGATGCATTGCGTTTGGATGGCTCCCAGGGTTGGGTTTTCCCTGACATCGGACTTGAAGTTACAGCCCTTGTTCCTGAATCTGCTCTCTAGGGCCAGCCCTCCAGATATTTGACCAAGTCTTTGTGTTCTCTCAAGTCTTCGATTTTCCAGTCATTCAACACATCTTCATGTGACAGAATAAAAAGTTCCATCAGCATCCTCGACACTTATCAGTAATGTTCTTCCTAAGGGACAAGTGTCTTGTTAGAAAGAAAATACAAATTTGGTAAAAATTTTATTTCTACTTAAAAAATACAAAATGATTGGAGGCCATAGCCTAGGAAAATTATTATCCCCGAAAAGGAAACATGCTCAATCTGTGCTCTCACCTAACCCCAGGAACTTTTGGACATTGTTCTAGCTAAACCTTTAATTAGCTGTTGTTGATGGGCCTGAGGTTCTCCACTTCTGTGATTGAGGAAGTTCAGGAGATAGGAAATACACAGAAGTCCCAGATGCTTTTGAGAATTTCCTAGGATGTTGAGGATATTGCTATGATTCCCTCTCTTTCCTTCCCCCTCTCAGGACTCTCTAGAAATAAAAGAGTTGCATGAGTAAGTTGAAAAGTTGCATGACTCCAGTGGAGCTGCCTATAATCTCGCCATTTAAGTTTGATTGTCTTCAGTCTTAGGTGGCTATGGCCAGTGATTTAAAAGCAAGCTCTAAATGAGTCTAGTTCTTCCTAAAAATTTGGCCTAGGCCTTCTTGTAAAGTCTCTGTACTGATATTCTTCAGAAAAACCTTCCTATTTATCTTCTGCCCACATTCCAGAAAGTTAGGAGGATAGGGATGTGAATTAAGTTTAACAGACATTTAAGGGCCTGCTCTGGGCAGATATTAATCAGAGCTTGGAGCTTATAATTTAGAAAAGGGATTTAGTATGTAGGAAAATAAGAAAAGCAGGGCTTTTACTTTTAAGGCAAAATCTCACTAACTTGATTATTCAGAAGGGAGCCTCTGGCTTTGATAGAAAACTTCAGAATAATCCTACAAAAAACATTAGTGGTGGCAGAATTTGCACTTGGAGCCAAGAAAGATAAGCCCTCAGGCTACAATTAAGAGACAGAGAATTCCTACCTTAGTTTACTTTTTTAAAAAACTTCTCTGTATGGCATGGGGACTAAACCTGTGACTTCATTGGCCTAGGGAACCCCTCTGCTGCTTATGGCCTAAGAGAGTACCCTGTGACTTGCCCAGCATTTGTCAGTGGCACATAGGAGGCATGGAACCGATGCTTGTTGCCATGACTACATCATAGCGCCTCTCACAGGAGATGGGAGTCATATCTTTGGGACTGCGAACCTTAGAAATAAGATTGACTATCCCCTGCATTTGATAGCTGAGGAAATGGGGCTAGAGATGCCAGAATCACACAGGCCCTGAGCAGAACCAGAACTAGGTCCAGACTCCAAACACTGCATCACAGTATCTTAAGTAAAGAACACTGGAAGAGATGACAAAGGATGTGGTTTGCTTTATGTTTAATGGCCCAAGAAAATTACTAATACAGAATAGAAGCCTTAGGATAAGCATGATCCCATTTTAAACACTGTTAGGAAACACCATCTCCTGGCCTACCTGGAAGACCACCAGGAATGTGATGGACAATCGTGATCTAAAATAAAAAAACTTCAAAAGAAATTAAAATAAAATAAAAAATTTCCTTGGATTTCATCTTGGATCTCAGAGAGACAGCTATGTATTGTAACTATGGCTTTCATCAAGGCACAGGGTGCAGTGTTGTAGTGCCTCATAAGTTAATTGACAGAAGCTGCTTTCTGCCCAACTCTCAGGCCCACTCAGGACCCTGAACTCCTTGCCACAGAGGGTCCACTTGGACTCTGCTAATTCGTCTTCTTGGACAGGGCAGCAGAGACCCGAGAGTGGAGCCTCAGGAGATCCAGGTGGACATTCCTCTGCAGGATGGTGCTGCTGCACAACAGGGCCCCATGTAGGGCCCCGAACAAACCACAGGTGAACACATCCTGTCCTGGAAGGCAAAAGCAAAAGCAGGGTCATGGGAATGCAGGGCTGACCAGCACAGCAAGGCTGCTGTTCAGCCAGGAGATTCAGAAGGCTGTGCCTCAGTCCTGGGAGAAGATCTGGGGTCCAAACTGAACTCTGCTCCCACTTCACAGGACGACATTCTCTCTTCTTTTCTGAGGAAATTGATGAGGGTGAGGGCAAAACATCTGCTGCTGTGTGAAGATGCAAGAGGGACCCAAGAGCTAAAAGAGCAGTTCACCTAGTCCAGTAGTAGAAATCCAAAGAATCTGCCTAGAACTGGGGTCCTTCATTTGCTTTGTGTCATGGACTCCTTCGGAAGACTGTTGAAGACTGGGGACCCCTTTAAAGAACGTTTTTAAATGCAAAAACAAAATACCAATTATATTATATTGAAATGTAGTTGTTAAAAATGTTAAACAAGTTGTCGACTCTGGGTTAAGAATCCCTGACTGAGGCAACACATATCAATTCCCTCTCTCTCCTTTCCCTACTGTCTTCCAGCCTTGCCTGGGACCTATTAGCTTCTGCTGCTCCTAGAACTTCAAAGACAGAGCTTGGGCAAAGATGGAGGGGTGGAGGCAGAGGTGAGAGCCAGTGGGACATAGAGCAGCTCAAGTCCTGACAGAGGGAGGCATTGTACCTGTAAGGTAGAGATTGGGGATGGGGCTCTGGGCCCGCATTGTGGCCATGATGTGGGGTTGTAGACGGCTCAGGTCAGGTTCAGCCCCATAGGGCTCTCCATGGGGGGCAGCCAGGAAAAACTGATGATTGAGTGGACTTCCTACTGATACATTATGAACCTGAGGAAGTAAAGAAGGTGGTTGAGATGGAGAAGAAATTCACTCAGGTTCCATTTTCCCTCCTTTTCCATTTGCTCCACTTTGTACCACTTCAAAGGAAGCTGTCTGGGACTTGCACTGCTTCCCCCACCCCAGCATGCTGACTTCCCTTCACTTCACCCTGACTTCCCCCTGACTTCACCACACTTCTGAATCCCAGGAGGAAGCCTCTCCCACCAGTACCTTCCCCTCCAACTGAGGATAAAGTTTCATCAAAACAGACATGGAAGCCTCTATGAAGGATTCCTTCACAGCCTCGTAGTCACTCCCCCTCTTGCCCTGGGGCTCGTCCTTCCATTTCTCAAACCACTCATAGCGGGCAGGAAGCATCATCATCAATGTGGACTGGTCTGAGGAGACAGAGCTCCGGTCACTATACCTGGCACTCGGCCTCTCCTGCCCTCTTCCCTCCCCCTCCTTTCCACAGCCTCCATCCCACCTGGGAACCTGTCCTTCCATGATGGGTCTTTGGCCGATGCGGAGGTGATAAAGAAGTAGGGAATGTGTGCTGCAGCTTGATCCCTGGAGAGGGACAGGTATCTCTCCAAGCTGTAGGCAGGAAAAAGGAGACAGGCCACATGAGGGGTTCCCCCATGGCATGAATCAGTGAGACTCCTGAACCTTCTCACAAGAAGGGAATCATTCTCCCTTCACAGAAATGGGAGCTGGACAGATTCCCTGGATCCAAAAAAAGCTTCCAAAGACAAGTTTGAACATTTTAGACTGACAGCAAAAGGGAAGAGGAAGCTGGCTTAGGGGATGGAGGGGGGAAAGAGACAGGAGCTTCCTGGGGGCCTGACCTCGAAGAGGGAGAGTGGGCAACTGGATAGTGCAGACCCCAGGCTTGAGTCATGTGGGCCCCTTTCCTGCCCAGATTTTAGGAAAGAGATAGATCACAGACCTCCCTCCTCTTTTAGGACTTACGGGTGATCAGTGTCTGTGTCAAAGTAGATGTAACAGTTGTTGGCTTCCAGGCCCAGCTTTTTCTTGGAGCCTCGCAGGCAGATGAAGACACAAAGTGTAAACAGGCCATGCTGCACCCTTCCCAGCTGGCTCTGTATGCCTGTGAACAGGACCATGATAACCTCAGGATGTAGCAAAAGATGGGCAACAATGCTTGTGCATGTACTGGGTACTGGCCACAGTCACTGATTTGGAGAAAGCCTGATGGTTTAAATCTGCCCATCTGTCTTATGTGACAATGTCCTCTCCAGTTTTGCCCCTGTTTTATATTTGGAGGAGGGTCCTTTTCCTACTGCTCCAAATCTCTTTCTTCAGCCACTTAAGAGAGAAGTTCTTCAACTTTGTATACTCCACCTTCTCTCATCTGTATGTTGTTCTTATCCCTAGAACATGTCAACCCCTTTTTCTTTCTTCCTCCCCTTTTCCTAGGCCATCTCCACTACTCCTGTTAGCATTTTATGTGGCAAAGGCTTAGATATGTACCTTAGCCTTTATACTCTCACTTCACTTAAGCTGATTCACAGTTTATACAGAATAGAATCAAATGAGGTAAGAGCTGCAAAATACTGAGCACAGTGCCTGGCACATAGTAGGTATAAATTCTTATTTCTGCCTTTCTTTCTTTCCTTATTTTAACTGCAACTGTTATACTTTGATTCTTTTAAACAAAGGAGCTTGCCAAAACTATGACAAAAATGAGAATACTGTTTTGACTGCTTAAATTAGGAAGTTTTACATGCAAAAAGTCAATGCAGCTAGTCTAAAAGCACAGTAGATAGGAGTGCTTGGCCTGGAATCAGGAAGATCTAGTTCACATATGACTTCAAGACAGCTTACTAGCTTTGTGACTCTGGATAAGTTATTTAACCACTCTGCCTCATTTTCCTCAACTAAAATGAGAATAGTAGCAATATTTACCTCCGAGAGTTGTTATGAAGCTCAAATGAGATAATATTTGTTATGTACTTAGCACATTGTCACACTATAAATGCCTTCTTTTCCTGTAATATCTCTAACAAAAGTATAACATCTAAAATCCATAGGGAAAAGACACAACTATATAAGACTAAGAGCCATTCCCTAAGAGATAAGTGGTCAAAGCATATAAACTAAATTTTTCAAAAGAACTATCAATAAACATGGAAAAAATTCTCCCAACAACTAATTGTAAGAGAAATGAAATTTAAAACAACTCTGAGGTATAATCTTAGTCATATCACATTGGTAAAGGTAATAAAATACAAAGATGGTGTTGGGAGGGCAAAAGATAGGCACATTGAATATAGTAAGAGTAATGGGAAGGATAGCACAGCTTGTAAGAATACAGAAAACACATCAGATCAAGTCCAAATCTGGAAATGCAAGAAAACGTCACATCAAGTCATTTTTCCAATCTAGGTCAATGCAGCATCAGAGAGAACTGCAGAAACCTGGGAAGGGTCTGGTCAAGAACTTTCCAGTGCCCAGAAACTGAAAATAGACTGAGCCTATATACAAAGACAAAGTACCAGGGCAGGAAACAGTCCCAGAGGCTCCCTGAACTAGGAATGCAAGCAAGAATGGGTGCCATCTGGTAGCTCTCTAACTACCCTGTCCAGGGTAGACTGAGGAAAGGATCTATGCCTAGGGGTGGTGGACAGCAATGGTCCCACCCTCCCTGGACTGTCCTGAGTGAGGACCAAGTTTAAAAGCAAGCAGGAATTGTGTGGTTCTGACTTTAGGAAAAAAGCAGGGACTTAGTTCTAGTCTCTAGCCTAGTCTGAAACCTTCAATAGCATACCCAGGACAGAAATTCCAGGTAAATGAGAAGCCTGCAGTTCTGTCACTGAATTTACAAAGCTTCCCATTGGCTGATAGTAGGTGAGTCTAGCAGCTGTTAATTGTAACTTCTAACCAGAGATAGGCCCACAAGAATGTAGTTGAGACCCAAACCCAGGTCATAATATTGTTGAGCCTAAACCAGAAAACCAATAATCAGTTTGCCCCAATTTAGACCACTTTGTGAGTACTGAAAGTTTGAATTTTCCCTGCTTAAACTGACCCTGAAATCCTAAAATAACACAACATTCACTACTCCAAGAAAGTAGTAGAAGGACCCAAGAAAACAAAAGCTCACTTCATATATTCCCTCCAGAAGTCTGAAGAAGCTGGCCCTCACATAAGGTCCAAAGTCAGGGAGCAGGCTGGAATAATTAGCCCCCCCAAAAAAATAATCATGATCTAAAGAGCTATTATGGTGATAGGGAAATTCAAGACAAAACTAGAAGAAAAGGATGACTTGAAAACCAGTACAAGGAAAAACTCAGAAATGCAGCTTGGGCACAAGCCCCAACAGAACTCTTGAAATTGATAAACCAATACTTTTAAAAGCTAAAAAAAATAAGCATTTTTATATAGGAAAAGAAATGGAAATTTATGGAAAGAAGATGTGCAAGAAATAATTTAACAACTTGAAACAAGAGTACAAAACTTTATCCAAGAAAGTTACTCCCTGAAAATTAGAACTAACTAATTAGAAGCTAATGATTCCAATGGACATCAAGAAATGTTAAAACAAAGTCAAGAGGCAGTTATGAATTAGTCCTGGAGTCAGGAGGACCTGAGTTCAACCTGACCTCAGACATTTGACACTTACTAGTTGTGTGACCCTGTGCAAGACACTTAACTCCAATTTCCTCATAAAAAAATTAAAAAAAAAAAAACAAAATTAAAAGACTAAAAAAGAAAAAGAAAATATAATGTATTTGATAGTAAAAACAACTGACCTGGAAAAGAAATCAAGAAAATGAAATTTAAGAATCAGCAGACTACCTGAAATACATGACCAAAAAGAAAAAGTTGACATATTTCATTAAATCATAAAAGAAAACTGCTCTGATCTTTTAGAACCAGAAGGTAAAAAAGAAATAGAATCTGTCATTTCTTGGAAGAAACCCCAGAATGAAAACATGAAGAAATACTGTAGTCAAAATCCAGAGGTTCTAGGTTTAAAAAAAAAAAAGCTTCAGATTGCCAGAAAGAATTCACTAGTCAATAAATCTGAAACTGCCATTGTTCATAATACTTATCATTCAGAAAATAGACTTACTATTTTAACATAATTAACATGTAGTAGACTTCCTGCCATCTAAGGGAGGGGTGGGGACTAGGGGGGAAAATTTGTAATGGAAAGCTTTGTAAAGGTCAATGTTGAAAAATTACCCATACATATGTTTTGCAAATAAAAAACTTTAATAAAATAAATAAATAAAAGAAAATAGACTTATTGAGAAGGAAGACCTTCCTCAAGATAGACTGGGATTGGATGGAAAGTGTTAGTTGGGATTAGTAGGAACCTGTTTGGGGATTTTGGTAACTTCATAATAGCAATATTTCTCAGGAGCTCTGAGACTTTTTTCCCCTTTTCCATTTTTAAAATGCTGGCAGTTGGCAGCTTTTTTTTTCAGAGCAGTTTTTCTGCCTAGCTTGAAGCTTGATTTTGAGGGTAAAGTTTTATGCTTTATTGGCTCTCAGCAGTGCAATTAAAATCTGTTGGCTAGAATACATATTAAGTTTCACTGGCTGAAGAAACAGTTCTCATGGCCCTTTTTTGTTGCACCCTAATGCCCTCCCTATTCTAGAGAATCAGATTCTAATATACCAGGATCTGCCAAATGCTCTTTTGAGGGGCTGAATTCTATTCATTGTTAGGAGGAATCTACTATATCTGGTTTTATTATCAGTCTGTGAAACTGTCAGAAGAGAAACCTTGAGAAGAAGATACCAGGGTGGGGATTAATCTTTCTGTTCCTTCAACTGGCTTTTGGGTACTTGTCACTAAGTTACTCTTTTCAGGATAAAAAAACAAATAAAAAAGGAGATCATTGGTAACTTTGAAGAGAGATGTCAGAAACCAGATTGTAGAGTTAAGGAGAGTGGGAGGAGAGGAAGCAGAGGTTCCTATTATAGATGACCTCAAGGAGTTTAACTACAAAAGGCAGAAGAGATATGTGATAAATGTGGGAAGACAGATTAAATGAGTTTTGGAGAATGGGGGAGAAATAAGCATGCTTGTAGGCAATAGGGAAGGAGCTAGTAGACAGAATGAAGATAAATAGAGATTGGGGATGATAAGGGGACAGTCACCTTTACTACTCAATATAGTGCTAGAAATGCTAGCTGTAGCAATAAGAAAAGAATAAGTCCAGAGAATTAGCATAGACAAAAAAGAAACAAAATTATCACATAATTTCACAGAATCAACTAAAAATTAATTGAAACAATTAACAACTTCAGCAAAGTTGCTGGATATAAAATAAACCCATATAAATCATCAGCACATTACCAACAAAATCCATCAGGAAGAAATAGAAAGAAAAAATCTATTTAAAATAATTGCAGAATCCAGAGAGAGGACTACAGAAACTGAATATGTATCATAACATAGTATTTTCACCTTTTTTTGTTGTTTGCTTGCTTGATTTTTTTCTTTCTCAATTTTTTTTCCTTTTTAATCAGATTTTTCTTGTGCAGCATGATAAATGTGGAAATATGTTTAGAAGAATTGATATATTTAACCTATATTGAATTACTTGCTGTCTAGAGGAGGGGAGAGAGAAGGCAGAAGGGGAGGGAGAGAGAAATATTTGAACACATGGTTTTGCAAAGGTGAATGTTGAAAACTCTATTTTGAAAAATAAAAAGCTATTATAAAAAATGATTTGTACATGTATAATTTAAAAGATAAAAATAGCTGCAGAAAATGTAAAGTACTTGGGAATCTACCTGCCAAGGTACATGCAGGAAATTCAGGAACACAATTGCAAGAGTCTTTACACAAAGCCAGATCTAAATAATTGGAGAAATATTAATTATTAATGAGTAGATTGAACCAATATAATAAAAATAACTGTACTGGTCACTGTACCCACCATTTCAACCAAACTACCATAAGATTATTCAATACAGCTAGGGAAAATAATAACAGAATTCATCTGGAAGA
The DNA here is from genome assembly GCA_023553655.1 of Myrmecobius fasciatus. NCBI lineage: Eukaryota > Metazoa > Chordata > Mammalia > Dasyuromorphia > Myrmecobiidae > Myrmecobius > Myrmecobius fasciatus. The sequence continues at coordinate 14,106 of JAJPUD010011479.1, forward strand.
ACAAAAGGTCAAGAATCTAAAGGGAATTAATGGGGTTAGGGGGAATGGGAAAGAAAAGGTCCTAACAGTACCAGATCTCAAACTATACCGTAAACTACAATCATCAGAACAATTTGGTTCTCAGGAAGAAATAGAAAGGTTAATCAATGAAAAAGATTAGGAATATAATATTTAGAGATAATTGAACAGAGTAGCCTAGTGTTTCATAAACTCAAAGATCTCAGCTTTAGTAGAATGGCACGAAGAATCCATTGTTTGAAAAAAAACTATTGGGAAAATGAGAAAGCAGTCTGGCAGAAATAGATATAAACCAACATTCACACTGAATGCCAAGATAAGCTTCAATTGTATACATGACACATGTAAAAAGTAACATCATAAACAATTTAATAAAGAAGAAATTAACCATCATATCTATGGATAAAGGAAAGATTTGTGACCAAAAATGGGATAGAGAAGTTTACAGGAAGTAAAATGGCAATTTTGACTACATAAAATGAAAAAAAGGTTTTACACAAAACAAATGTAGCAAAAAATAGAAGAGAAGTAGATCAAGGAGAAAAAATTTTTGCAGCAAAAAATTTCTTATAAAGGTCTCATTTTTAAGATATATAGGGAATTGATTTAAAGTTGTAACAATTAGAACCATTCCCCAATTGATAAGTACTCAAAGAATACAAATATTTTCCCAAGGAAAAAAATTCAGGCTATCAATAGCCATATTAAAAATGCTCTAAATCACTAATAATTATAAAAATATAAATTAAAATAACTCTGGATAATAACTCACAGCCATCAAATAAACAAAGTTGGCCCAAAAAATTAAAAATGGCAAAAGCTGGAGGTGTTATGGGAAAACAGGTACATTAATGCATGGTTGATAGAACTGTGAAATGTCAGCCATTCTGGAAAGTTATTTGGAAGTTTGTCCCCAAATTTATTTTTTTTTATTTTATTTGCATAACATATGTGTGGGTAATTCTTCAATAATAACCCTTACATAGCTTTCTGTTACAAATTTTCCCCTCCAGAAAGGGACCCACATGTGCAAAAATGTTTGTGGCAGCCCTTTTTGTAGTGGCTAGAAACTGGAAACTGAAGGGATGTCCATCAATTGGAGAGTGGCTGAATAAATTATGGTATATGAATGTTATGGAATATTATTGTTCTGTAAGAAACGACCAGCAGGACGATTTCAGAGAGGCCTGGAGAGACTTGCATGAACTGATGCTGAGTGAAACGAGCAGAACCAGGAGATCATCATGCACAGCAACAACAGTATTACATGATGATCAATTCTGATGGACATGGCTCTCTGCAATAAAGAATTGTCTCAAACCAGTTCCAGTTGTTCACTGAAGAAAACCATATACACCCAGAAAGAGGGACATGAAATATGGACCACAACGTAACATTTTCATGATCTCTATTGACATTTGCTTGCATTGTGTTGCCTTTCTCTGATTCTTCTTTTTTCTTGTAGATAGGATTTTTCTTGCATAACTTCTCAAGCATTTCAACATTATTAACGTGTAGTGGACTTCCTGCCATCTAGGGGAGGGGAGGGGACTGGGGGTAAAATTTGTATTGGAAAGCTTTGTAAAGATCAAGGTTGGGGAACTACCCATACATATGTTATACAAATAAAAAGCTTAAAATAAAAAAAATAAATAAAATAAATAAATAAAATTTAAAAAAAAAAAAGAAACAAACAAAAAAAACAAATTTTCCCCTCCAAATCCCCACCCTTCCCCTAGATGGCAGGATATCCACTACATGTTAATTATGTTAAAATATTGGCAAATCGAATATATGTATACATATTTCCAAACTTATCATTGTTGTGCAAGAAAAATCTTATCTACACAAAAGATATATCAGATAAAGGAAATACAATGTAAGCAAACAACAATCAAGGAGTATGAGAATGTTATGTTGTGGTCCACATTTCGCATCCCTCACTCTGGGTGTATATGGCTTTCTTCACTGAACAATTGGAGGTGGTTTGAAACATTTCATTGTTGAAGAGAGCCATGTCCATCAGAATTGATCATCATATAGTACTGTTGTTGCCGTGTATAATGATCTCCTGGTTCTGCTCATTTCACTCAGCATCAGTTCATGTAAGTCTCTCCAAGACTCTCTGAAATCATCTTGCTGGTCATTTCTTACAGAACAATAATATTCCATAATATTCATATACCATAATTTATTCAGCCATTCTCCAATTGAAGGGCATCTATTCAATTTCCAGTTTCTAGCCACCACAAAAAGGGCTGCCACAAACATTCTTGCACATGTGGGGCCCTTTCTTTCCTTTATGATTTCTTTGGGATATAAGCCCAGTAATGCTGCTGGGTCAAAGGGTATGCACAGGTTGATAACTTTTTGAGCATAGCTCCAAATTGTTCTCCAGAATGGCTGTATCCATTCACAGCTCCACCAACAATGCATCAGTGTCCCAGCCCTCCCATGTCCCAAATTTATTTAAGCTATACATATTATTTGATCCAATACTACTGCTACTTGTTCTTAGTGTACTTCAAAGAGATCAAAGATAGGGGGAAAGGATCCATATATAAAAACATTTTTAAGTATTATTTTTGTGGTGGTAAAGAACTGGAAACTCTTTACCTATCAATTCGGGAATGATTGGACAAGTTCTGGTGTATGAATGTGATGGAATACTCTCATGCTATAAGAAAGGATGAAGAGGGTGGTTTCAGAAAAACCTAAAACTTGTATGAACTGATACAAAATGAACTGAGCATAACTAAGAGAACAATTTATATAATTATTGACAATATTGTAAACACAGCTTCATTGATTCTTGGATGCAGCCTAAAGTGACCTAACCTGCTGAACTTAAGCATAAGTGAAAAAAAATACATTTAAGAATAAAGAGATTTTTAAAACATTTTAAAAGAACAAGAGGTACAATCAAGATGGCAGCATGAAAGAAGTATTTTTTTTGGTCTATTTCACCCAGCACATTTCCTCTACAACAATCTAGAAAATGCTCCAGACCAAATTCTGAACAGTAAAGCCAAGAAAAAATAGTAGTAAGTCATTTTTCCAGGCCAGAGCAGCTTAGGAAGATTGAAAAGCCTTTGGATACTGAGGCAGGCAGGGGCTGGGTAGTAGCTTGAGTCAGTGGTGGCAACAGAAAGCATTCCAGCACTAAGGGATGGAAAGAGAATTGATACTGAGCACCAGAGCAAGTGGCACCAGGGCCGAACAAGATCCCAGGGGATCCCTGAACTAGGGCTGGGAGCAGAAACAGAATTCTCCTGGCAGTCCTGTTGCTTATTTTGCAGTTCTAGGTCACAAATCAAAGGCAGAGAGGAGTAATCACAAGCAAATGGTGTTTTAGATGTGTGCTGAGCAAGGAACAAATTCCAGAAATATAGCTGTGTGGTTCTGAACCCAGAGATAGAATAGCCCCCAAGTTCTAACATCTAGCCAACCATAAAAGCCTATAGAAGAATAACCAAGACCAAAGAGGATCTAGCAGTTCAGTCCATCTGAACTTGCAGATAGGCTAATAGGGCGCCAATAGGGGGCTAACAGTGATTGAATCCAGCAATAGTCAGCTATAAACAAGCCAGTAGGCCCAATTTGCAGAATTCAGACCAGGAGTGTGAACAGACTTGCGTAGATTATACCACTTTGGAAGCACAGAAAACTTGCAGGCCCCCAAACTGACTTATGAAAAGTCCCAGAAAGGTATAAAAGGACAGAAGCTCAGGCCAGACACTCTATCCACATACCTCAGAAGTGAGCAGAACCAAATTAAAAGAAAAAAAAAAAAAAGACTTGACCTAAGAAGCTTAAGGAGCTCTTCCTAGTTACAGAGAAGCTCAAAATTCTGGTACAGAAGAAATGACTTGAAAACATTTACAAGCAAAGAGAGGGAGAAGAAGGAGGAGGAGGAAGAGGAGGAGGAGGAGGACAGAGAGAGAGAGAGAGAGAGAGAGAGAGAGAGAGAGAGAGAGAGAGAAAGGAAAAGGGAGAGGGGGAGGGGGAGGGAGGGAGGGAAGGAGAAAGAAAGAAAATCAGACATAAGCCCAACAAGAACTAGATAAGTTTAAGAATTTAAGACAATTCTAAAGAAAATTATTGAAAATATCAAATGAGAGCTATGGAAGAAAGATACGAAAGAAAATAACTCCACAAAAATTAGAATTGGCCAAATACAAGCTAATGAGTTCATGAGACATCAAGAAATAATAAAGTCAAGAGGTTGAAATAATGTGAAATGAAAAAATATGGGGAAAATGAGAAATATCTCATGGTAAAAATATCAACTTGAAAATATTTTGAAGAGAGATAATTTAAGGGTCCCTGGTTGATCTGAAATCCATGAACAATAACAACAAAAATAACCTAGACATCATGTTTCAAGAAACCATAAAGGAAAATTGCTGCAATCTCTTAGGGTCAGAGGACAGAGTAGAAATTGAAAGAATCAGTCACACTCTGAACCATCTGAAATCTCAAAATGAAAACTCCCAGAAATATTATAGCCCAAACCCAGAATTCCCTGGTCAAGGAAAAAATATTGCAAGCAGCCAGAAAGAAAAAAAAAATTCAAGTATTGCAGGGATAGTCTGAAAAAATACCAAATTTGAAGATATTACAGGATTTGCTTTTCAAACACCCCATACAACAGAAATACAGGAGAGATGAATGAATGCATCAGTTAAGGACAGCAAGAATAACCCAGGAACAGCAAGAGACCAGTAAGAGACTCCTTTCTAAATGTACACAGTGACACAGGAGTGAAGGCACCTCTAGATGAAGACAATGAGAGGACATAAGAACTTTACATTGGTGTTGTCTGTGGGGATTTGAGGTTTGAAAAAACTACTTGACCTGCCATGGGAGGGGACAAATTGGAGCTCCTGGGGACATATGGCACCTAGGGGAATGGAAGAAAGAATGGGGGAGGGGAAAAGGGAGGGAACCAGGGAGAAGATTTTGAGGTAAATAGAGAAAGAAGGTAACCAGGGATGTCAGGTCAGTAAAGAGCTGTATATTCAGAGATGTGATACTGCCATGTAGCAGTATCCTCTGTCATCTACAGGAACTTACATTTGTCTGGGAGTGAGGCACAATGGAAAAGGGGAAGTCAGGGAGCAAATTTTACAAGACAGTTGCCAAAACTGCTTAGGAAAAGCAGAGCCTCCCCCCGAAAAAATACCTAGGAAGTTTTGATCCATGAAGAATGCAGAGAATAGAGGACTAAATAAGTTTAGGGGACATGAGCCAGAGAACAAGGCTCTAGAGAGTGAGGGAAAAAACCCTCTCTGGAAAGGGGTACAAAAATGAATTTAAAAAAATAACATGACTAATAGAAGGAAAGGAAAGGAAGGTGGAATCTATTTGGGGGGGAGAAGGGAAAAATTAAACAATCACAAAATTAGGAAGGAAAAAGGCACTAATAAGCAAAACTCCAAAAGGTGACAAATAGGGGCTGGGTGAGACGGTTTGAGAGGAAAAGAGCCACTGGGAAGACAGTCTCCTTAAAAATGATTAACTAAATACCTGAAGAGATATTATGTTTAGAGCAGAAAGAGTTGGGAATGGAAAATCCAACATTAAAAAACAAATGGAGGGGAAAAATGCTAACTCTCATTATTGAAATATGAATGCATTAAACAATCCAATAAATTGAGAAACAGTAACAGATTGGATAAGAAAACAAAACTCTATAGGCTGTTGTTTACAAGAAACAAACACATTTTAAAAACAAATACATACACAGAATAAAACGGGCTAGGAGGGAAATTACCTTAAATGAATTCAAAAAAGCAGAAGTGTAATCAGGCCATGTAACAAGGCAAAAGCAAACCATCAAAAACTAAAAAGGGATAACAAACAATCAAAATTAGGCTGAAAGGAACAACAGACAACAAATTAATAATAGTATTAAGTTTATATGCTCCAAATTTGTTAGCATTCACAAAGAAGACAATAACTGAGCTACAAGAATATATAGACAGTAACACAGCAGTAGCAGGAGACTTCAATTTCCCTCTTTCAGAAAGATAAACAAGAAGGAAAACAGAACTGAACAAATTCTCTTAAGTAGGATTGCAGAATAATACAAATATTTCTCAGTACCATGTGGAACTCTTATAAGTTCTTATAAAAACTGACTGTTAGGTCACAGAGATGCTGCAAACAAAAGTAAAAAGATAGAAATAGTAAACATATCTTTTACAGACCATATATAATGCAATAAAAATACTCATTGGTTTAGGGTCTATACATAAAAGACAAACCCAAGTGAAGACTTTACAATGAAATACTAAATGACAAGTAGATCAAAGAACAAATTATAGAAACAATAATTATATGAATAAACATGATCATGAGGAAACAACGTATCAGACTTTCTGGGATGAGCTCAAAAAGCCCTTGGGGTAAGGACTGGAGAGAAGGGATCATAGTACTATGTTGCATGTTGTTATTTTCTGGAGACTCAATCTTGTATAAAGTTCACAATGTCCTACAAACATACACTGACAAAACAGAAAAAGGGAGGATTAATGTGCACTTAAATTAGGAAGCTAACAAATAAAACAAAATCAACACAGAAGAGGAGTTCTAAAAAAATTATATCACAAAGAAACTGGAAACAACAACAAACACCACAACAAAACCACAGGAATGATAAAATTAAAAGCTGTTCTTTGAAGACTTTGGGGAACCGTTAGCTAATCTGATTAAAAAGGAAACACCAAAAAAAATCAAATCAATAAAATAGCAAATGATCAAGGTGAAATCACAGCAAAACCAGAAAAAATAAAAATAACAATAAAAAGAATATATCATCATGTTATATGCTAACAAAGCTAAGAATACTAAAGAGAGGAATAGTTTCAAAATTCTCATAAAACTAAATAATCCAATCTCAGGAAAGGAATTAAGACTAAATTAGAACTAATTGTAAAATCTCTCTCTCTCTCTCTCTCTCTCTCTCTCTATCTATCTATCTCTCTCTCACATACACACACACACACACACACACACACACACACACACACACAAAAGCTCCTGTTAGATTCACAGAATTCTATCAAACTTTCAAAGAACAATTAGTATCTATACTTCACAAATTACTCTTTTTTTTTCCTGAGGCAGTTGGTGTTAAGTGACTTGCCCAGGGTCACACAGCTAGGAAGTGCTAAGTGTATGAGACCAGATTTCAGCTCAGGTCCTCCTGACTTCAGGGCTGGTGCTCTATCCATTGCACCACCTAGCTTCCCCTTCACAAATTATTCTCAAAAATCAAAAAAGAATACAACCCACCAGAATCTTTTATAAGGTGAATAGAGTCCTGATATCTAAGGACAATTACAGACCAATAACATTAATGAATGTTGATGAAAAAATTTTAAATAAATCCCATTAGACTACAGCTATTTTAGCAAGTTGAATTTATGCCAAGGATGCAAGGATTGTTTGATATCAGTAGAACAATCAATTAATTATATTAAAAACAAAAACATCCAACACCATGTAAATTATCTTAATAGATACAGGAAAATCTTTTGACAAAATACAAAGCTCATTTTTGCTTTAAACAAAAAAAAATACTTCAAACTACAAAGTATAGGCAGAAGACTTTTGTTTTAATATCATAATTATATGTCTAAATCCAAAAACAATATCATATGCAATAGGAATATACTAAAATCTTTTCCTATAAATACCACTGGGAAAATTGGAGCTCAGTCTGGCAAAAAATTAGACTCATACCAATATCTAAGATATTCCACATTACATTCTAACTGTATATGTGGTCTTTATGATAAGGAACAAGTTATAAAAAAGTAAAAGAGAAGCAAATCATATAAATCTCATAGTGATGGATAAGATATATATTCTTAACCAAACAAAAAATAGAAGCAATTATAAATGATAATATAGACTACTTTGATCACATGAAATTGAAAGGCTTCTGTACAGTTAAAATTAATGTACGTAGTATAAGAAGGAAGAGGTTGGAAGAAAAAAATCTTTATATCATATTTTCTGACAAGGAACTGATATCCAAGATAGATAAATGATTAATAAATATATACCTGCTTCTATATTCACACACACACACACACACACACACACACACACATTTCTGTCTTGCTCCAGAGAGCCAAAATAGAAGCAATGGGTAGAATTTGCAAAGAGAAAAATTTAAACTTGATGTAAGGAAAATATCCCAATATTTATAGCTAAAATGCAGTGAATGAACTACCATTATAATGTGGGTAGTATGTTCCTCCTTATGGAGGTTTCTAAGCAAAGACAAAAAGATTACTTAATCAGATTTGTTATAGAATGAGCTTTTTTTCTGATAAAGGTTTGATGAAAAGACCACTAAGGTCTTGACTAAATCAGAAATTCTATGAATAGAATAATTCATTTCTGGTAAATAAATAGGCAGCTAGAATCTTGCTAAATTCAAATCTGACCTCAGATACTAGCCATATGACCCCGATCATGTCATTGAACCCAGTTTGCCTCAGGTTCCTCTATTGTAATGAGCTACAGAGTTAAATGACAAATCACTCCAGTATCTTTGCCAAGAACAAGCAAACAAAATCTTTGTTAAAAAGGTAATGGGTGAAGGGTGAACAATATTGCATACTCTAGCCATCTAAAGGTTTAATAAAGATTTTTGCCATTACTGAAGGGGAAGTTTCCATTGGGTAGGCAAGGGAGGGGAAAGAATATTAGAAATGAATGTTGCATAACAAACAAATTGCATTAATATTTTTAAATTAAAAATTAGACAGATGGCATACATGGACAATTCAGTGTTATAATCAAACAAAGTTCATGTAACCAGAATAAATATGTATAACCCTTATTTTGCTCTGTGATGATTTGGCATAAATAAGAACCAATTTATATAAATGATGGCAATTAGCATTTCTTATAGAGTTAAACTAAACATGTCTAGGGGCATACAATTAGGAATGGATGGAGATAAACTGGGTTGGACAAAAGTCTGATTGTGATCTTTCTGAAAAGCCCTGAAACTTACAACCTGGCAGGGGGTAAAGGGGTAAACATTGGACTATAAGATTCAGTTACCATTTAAATCTAACATAACCTAATGGCTAATGAGCCAAGCACTTTTCCACAAGGGTCTGCTCAGAATATGACAACAAACTCTTCTTTCTTCCCCTAAACTACCTGCAGCCTGTGAGAGGTACTTGATGAGGAAACAAGTCTGGAGCTGGGATCATTAGTCTAAGCAAAGTTAGAAGTGGAATCTAGGTACCCTGAACCAATGCCCTAACTATCTATGTAACTTGTGTCAGGCAAGCCAAGGCACTGTCTCTGGCCCACAGATTCCTAATCTCACATGAATGGGGTAGACTAAATAATCTACCAACTGGAAAGTAATCATGCATGAAATTTACTCTCCTATATAGCACTGGGCAATGCTTTCCTAAAAACCGATAAAATGTATATCTTTATTTTTGTTTTTTACTTTTTGAAACCTCATTTCTTTGGGGTGTTTTAGTTTGGTTTTAGATTTTGCAATTTCATTTTTAAAAAATCTAAACTTAAACACCCAAAAAAGGACATTTACATATAGAGAGCAAGGCACCCAAAAAGAGGGATATCTAAGAACCTGGGAATCTCTACTTCATGTTAACTTTTTTTAAGGCATATGATAAATTCTAAGCATTACTCTCCAACCTGTTCTTTTTCTTCTGGGTATTTGGGGGGGGGAGGTAAAGCTTTCAAGGTTAAGTGACTTGCCCAGGATCACACAGCTAATAAGGATCAAGTGTCTGAGCTAGGTGTGAACTCAGATCCTCTTGACTCCAGGGCCAGTAGTCTATCCACTGAGTCACCTAGTTGCCCTTCCTTTGTGCATTTATTTGTGTGCATTTAAAAAAATGTTACATTGCCTCCTCCCCTCCCCTTTCTGGCATTGCCCCTCCTTAACAGGGTGCAGCTTAGGAAAGCAGATCTGCATGGTGGGAGATGGGGGGTGGACTCTTCTGCCTGGTCACTCTCCCTCTGTAGGGATTCAGGCATTTTTCACTTACAGTTTCCTTGTCTTCTGTGTCTTCATGTAGTTCTTGTGGAAAATCCAGTTTTGCATGGAAACCAACTTTTTCCTTTGTGTCTTTGTCTGCAGGGATTGTTGAGCTTGATTTGCAATAATTCATGTGTGTGCACGCGTTTGTACGCATGTGTATGTGAAAGTGTAGGTGCATACGTGTGTGTGTGTGTGTGTGTGTGTGTGTGTGTGTGTGTGTGTGTGTG
>JAJPUD010011479.1:24411-54400 GCA_023553655.1 Myrmecobius fasciatus
GTGTGTGTGTGTGTGTGTGTGTGTGTGTGTGTGTGTGTGTGTGTGTGTTTCTCTAATCTACTTATCTCTCCAGCTTTAGTTCCTGAATTGGAGTTTTTTCCCAAGACCAATCTCTTGCTTCTATGCTGTGCTTCTTGGGGGATGGTCAGTCCTACTTGGTCTTGCCCCAGATAACCCCGAATCCTTGTGCTTAAAAGGATTAAGCACAAGGGGTTCAATACTCCTAGAACTTTGAGGTTCAGAACACAAGATCTTTGGGTACCTTTTTAGCGTCTCAGAATAGGGGTAAGGATCTCTGAGCCCATCCTCTCTTCCTAATGATCTACCTAATTATAATTCAATATTATATTTAACTATTTTGTAATTATTTTTTATGTTCTTTATGTTTATTCTCCATATATATTTCTATAAATACTTATCTTCCAAACTCCTTTTCAGTATGGATTATTTCATTCATTATTTGGATATATATATTGGATATCACATGATATCCAAATATCATATATTTGAAAGATCATAAGCATCCTCCAAATGGGAGGAGCTTAATAAATGCTTATGGATTGAATGAGTTTTCAAATGATTTCAGAAGCAAGAGAGAGCCATCAAAGTTTCTTAGGCAAGGAAGTAGTATGGTCATACACAGCTAGAAAGCAGGAAATACAGAATTTAAACTCAAACATTTTGGCTACAAATCCCATTCTCTTTCCACTAAGATAAGCATGCAAGAAGAAAGACAGAAACTACTGGGAAACAGCCAATATTATCAAGAAAGATTAGAAAAATGGAGGAACAAAGAAAAAAGAAAGAAAGCCACCATCCCATTCCTTGGCTTCAACCCAAACACAAATACTTCACCTGGAAATGGACTACTCGGGAGCTGGAAATCAGAGCAGGTACTCTCACATTTCCTAAATAAGGAAGGACTATGACTTGAGAAACCAAGCAGAGTTCTCACAAACTCAGCTGACTTGCTTTAAGATGAGGCATCATGGTTGGCATGGAACTAGTGGTTTTTACCTGGTAAACAGCGGGCTTTCTCAGGCAACAAATGCTCATAGGTATTAAATATTCTTGCACTGGAGATCACAATGGGAGAAAAGATGTTCACCAGCCCTCGGTCCTTTTTCACCCTGACACCTACAGAACAGAGGAGACTAGATGAGGTCTACAAAATACAGGTGCTTTTGAAGAAAGAGGGAAAGGCTCTAGGACTTTCCAAGAGCACTTTGGTTCTAGAGTAGTATAGTGTGAGATTTCTCCCAAACTGCATCTCCTGGGTCTTCTTTCTCTCCCTTATCAAAAGGCCTGCCCTGTTTTCTTTTAGGCAGGTTGGATCTCCAACAAAATTGTAGAATAGGTAACGTTTTCTGAATCTAGCTTCCCCTTTCAGTAGCCAACAAAACAATTAGCCTTTTCATTCAACCACTGGCTCTCGAAGCACTACTAAACAACCAACTCTTAACTCTTTCTTAGGGATCTAAGTGTTAAGGTCTCTCTCTATTTTCCAATTCTTCATTCCCATTAATATAGCAAGCTTAAATGACTGGTAATAGTTTCAAGGATTAGCCTTTCCCCAGGGATCAGTTTGCATATTAGTAGATCTGAAGCTTTAAAGGATGATTAATGCTCCAGCAATAAAATTTTATTTATTTATTATTAATTATTAATTAATTTATTTGGTTGGTTGTTTTTAGCAAGCATTGCTTTATGGATCTGTTGGGAGAGAAAAATCAGAGCAAAAGTGAAAAACCATGGGAGAGATTTAAAAAAAAAAAAACAGAAGAAAGAAGTGAACATAGCATGTCTTGATTTACATCTAGTCTCCTTAATTCTTTTTCTGGAGGCAGACGGTGTTTTCTGTCCAAATTCAGCAATAGAATTTTAAGCAAATTGGAGGATTTGAAAATTTGGGGGAGGGAGAGAAGGGAAGTGAGGATTTCCCAGTATGGAACCACTAGCCTGTGTACTGGTATTGTTAGAGTTCCTGCCCTGGTCATTAACTAGTAGTAGGCCAGCCACAGGCCCTACCAATAGCAGTATAGAATCATGCCATTTCATCTTTCCACCAGGGTGGGCCTATGCTTAGGCAGGGCTCCCAGCTACAACCTTGGCACATTTGAAAGGGGCCCCCGTTTGCCAGTGGGCATTATCTCCTCACCAATACCACAAATGCATCTGCAGCTAAAGTCTTTGCCCTGAAAGTCGATAAAGGCATTTGAGGGGGGCTAACACATTCAATTAAATGAATTTATTTAATTCATTTAATTAACTATTAAAACACTGGTGTGAGTTCCCTTGAATCTTTCCTAGGTAAGAGTGGAACAGTTCTTGCTCTGAGGGCTATGTGGGGAAGAGAGCACAGGATGCTTTTTTTGTATCCCCAGCATTCAGCACAAAGCCTGGCACAGAGGAAGTGCTAAATGAAATGCTTGTTGACTGATTGACAATCACACACCCAGAAAGGTGGACCCAGGATGAGGAGAACTCAAATAAGGAGTGGCAAGATTAGAATGACTTTGTACCACAGACTGTTAAAAGGACAGATATGAGGTAAGAGCGCAGGAAGAGAAATTTTATTTCACAATTTTGCTTGAAGCTAATCCTGTTCCATTTAGTTTAAGGCCTTGCTTAGAAACCCACCCCTTCCCACAGACACTAATAAAGATGATATGACGGGGAGCCCTGCCACCTCTCACCTCTCACCCCTCCTGTCTCTCCCGTGGCCATCGACTAGTTTTGTAAAGATGTTGCAGGTCCTTTGTCCTTGTCCTTGATTCTTCCTACACTATTGGTGCTCCCTCCCTAGAACACCGGATCTCCCTTGGCCTCCTTCATGCTACGTTCTGCTGACACCCTTCTCCCTCACTTACCCCATCCCTTCTATCTCCCACACTGTCTCTCCTTCCTCCTCCCACTCCTAACTATGGACAAGTTCCCTCTGTCCTCCTTGATGAAGTTAGCTACATTTAATGTTCCAGCCATCATTTCAAGAAATTCCCAATCAGTATATCTAACTTTCAGCCTTCTTGAGTGCAAGATCTTATTGGGTTGTCTAAAATTCCACATGACCAAATGCAGACAGCCTCCTCCAAATCTCCTCTTCCTCCTCCCCAAATCTGCCCCTAAATGCCCTATTTTGGTCAGTAGTTCCAGAATCACTTTCTTTTCCAAACCTGAAAACCCAGTGTAGTCTCTCCTTCATCCCTGCACCAAATCCAATCAAGGTTCAGCCAAGGAGACAGTCAGAACCAGCTGTTCTCCGTTTCTCCCCAGTCTTACACAAGGCTGTCAGAGATGCCTTCCTAAGGGACAACTCTGATTGTAATTTCCCTATTCAGAAGTCTTCAGTGGCCTTCTGTGGCCTGCAGGAAAAATCCAAACTCCCAATTTTGAAAGCTCTTAACAAATGAGACCTAATCTGCCTAATCTGCTGTTACTGCTATTGCTGTGACTGCTGTGGAGTTTCGTGTCCTGAGTCCAACCTAGAGAATAAGTTCTTCATAGAGAGAGAAGAGCTCTTTATAGAGTTCTTCAAAGTTGGCAAAGAGCAAACCTCACTGTTACCTCAATCTATCCTCACAACAGTTCTGAGAGGTCGGCATTATTATGCTTCTCTTTTCACAGATAAGGAAACTGAGGCAGAGAAGGTAAAGTTAGGGTCATACAGTTCCTACCTGTCTATGCCAGGATGCAAATTCATTTCCCTGAACACATGTACCTGTTCCGGCCTTTACTTACACAGCTCCCTAGAATACCCTCTTCATATGTCCTGCTCCCAATCCCTGCTTGCCCCAGACTCCCAATGGCTCCTCTTCCATTAAGCCATCTCCAGCAGCATCTCACACACTCCATCTTGCCTTAGGATCAGTTGTAGAGTTAGCCTTGTTTTTCCCTCCAGATTTTGTGCTCCTGATTGCCAGCTGCAACCTTTTATTCATTTTGGTATCTGACGCAGCACCCCACCCCGCCTTGCTCACCATCAGTGCTCAAAAGCTCTTGAATACACAATCTCTCGGGTCTCCCACACAAATTACAGCCCCCCCACTGCTCTAAAAGGAGCTTTCAAGATTCTCTCCCCATAGAGGAGCCAGTCATACTTTCTCCCTAAGGGCTTCTTCCTTTTAAAATTTCCTCTGTCCCCTCTCCCACCCTCATTTCTAACAAGATAGTAAAGGGTACCTGTGACACCCCTGACCTCCCCAGCTCTCACCACAGGCTCGCCCCGCTGAATCCAGCAGCACGCCTTTCACTGTTGCACTAGTAAGGACTGCACCCCCAGCTCGCTGAATTACAGGGATAATGTGAAAAGCGATTTCACTGGAGCCTCCTCGAGGGTAAAAGGCCCCATCCAGTAAGTGGTTGATGAGTAAGGCATGAATAGAGAAGCTGGCATTCTTTGGGATCACTCCTAGAAGAAAGAGGGGAGAAAACTTGAGCACGTTTAGCTGGACCCTGGCCACCCAGCTTGGGATAGTAATCACTTCTGGAACCAGTGGATGCTCACTATAACAGAGGGCCTGGATCTTATCTTTCCTAGAACCCCCTGGTGTAGTCTGGGGCCTGGGAACAATCCAACAGTGGCCCTTTGTTCTCTGGGGCAGCAGGTGAAGCCTTCCTCTCAAGATTGTAATGGTACCATGTCTAAAGAGAGCAGCGAGGGGAAGCTAGTTGGCGCAGTGGATTAGAGCACCAACCCTGAAGTCAGGAGGACCTGAGCTCAAATCTGGTCTCAGACACTTAACATTCTCTAGCTGTGTGACCCTGGATAAGTCACTTAACCCCAATTGCCTCAACAAAAGAGAGAGGGAAAGAGAGCAAGCACAACAAATTCTAGTTGGTCATGAGCATGGAGTGGAGAATTCTCCTCCAGGGTCAGCTGGCATGTTCACCGGCTCATAAAGGCTAAATATGATTGTTTATACTTAACAAAGCAAGGAGAAGCCAAGAAAACAGCAGCCTGTGCATGCAGGCCACCCCTCCTCCCTATTCCGGATGCTCCCTTTACCACCTGGATCCCCAGAGCCCAGGGTTCATACCATAGGTGGGACAGATGTAGCTGAGCACAGCTTTGAGGTCCTGGGAGGCAGGCAGCTGGCTGAGCACCTCCTCTAAGCTCTGGGTGGCTGCTCTCAAGAAAGGGGAACAAAAGGCCAGCACCCCCAAACTGTCCAGCAGCCTCACCATTGGCAAAGGGATGATCTTCAGCAGGACCATATGAAGAGTTCCTTTTGCTACCTCCTGGGGAAAGAAAGGAACCCGGAGTTCCTGAAAAGTTCCTGAATCCTTGGCCCTGCTGGCCCAAAGAGCTGAAGCCCCAGGGACAGGGGCCAGATTTCAATCACTAAGCACTTTGGGGAAGGAGTGTCCTCTAAATGAAAAAGGATGCCCTTCTCAAGTACTTAGGAAAAAAAAGTCTCCATTTTGAACATTTGACTCATAAATCCCTAGTAAGAATCAGTACTGTTCAGTGTCACTACTGAGTCTGTATCTCAAAGAGATCAAGAAAAAGGGGAAAGGACTCACATGTGCAAAAATGTTTGTAGCATCTATTATTTTTGTGATGGAAAGGAAGTGGAGATTGAGTGGATGTCTATCGATTGGGGAATGGTATATGAATATGATGGAATATTCTTGTTCTATGAGAAATGGTGAGCAGGCTGATTTCAGAAAAGTCCCAAAGATTTATATGAACTGATGCTGAAGTGAGCAGAACCAGGACAACACTGTATACAGTAACAGCAAGATTGCAGGATGATCAACTATGGTGGACTTGGTTCTTCTCAGCAACACAGTGATTTAGGACAGTTCCAATAGACTTGGGATGGAAAATGCCATCCACCTCCAGAGAGAGAACTCTGGAGACTGAATATAGATCAGAACATTCTATTTTCACTTAAAAAAATTTTTCTCGTGTTTTTCCCTTTTGTTCTGATTTTTTCTTTCATTACATGACTGATGTAGAAATATTTTTAAAACAATTATACATGTATAATCTATATCAGAGTGCTTGCTATCTTGAGGAGGGGAGAGGTAAAGGAAGGAAGGAAAAATTTGCAACTCAAAATCTTACAAAAATGAATGTTTAAAATCATCTTTACATGCAATTGGAAAAAATAAAATACTATTAAGTTAAAAAAGAAAAGAAATCAGTGTATGTTCTTTGGTGAACACAGTGACCTGAGCCCCGCCTTGCTTTTCTTAAGATAACACTGGAGAGTTGAGAATGTTTGTTTTAGTTGTGTTTCCACAATTTGACTCTTCCTGTTCATGGCCTCCACCCCTATTGGTCCAATGCCCGCAGACTGTGCCCCCTTCCACAGAGCACAGAAGGCCCATTTTCCGCAGCAGTGTCCAGTGCTCCCAAACCATCCTGAACCCTCCTTCCCTCCATCAAATCTCTCCTGCCCTTATCCCCTTTCTTCAGGACGTTAAGAGGGGACAAGAGCTAATCTAATAAACTAGAGCCTATTTGGGTTTGGTTAGATTCCAAAGACTTAACTGCCCATCTCTGCCAGATAAGAAATATATTTGTGTCTTCATGGGAGCCTTCAGTACTTATAAAGAAGGAAATCCCCGAGGCAATGGCCTGGCAGTGCCAGGTAAATCTCCAATGTCTTGGGCAGAAGCAGATGGGGCCAAGACTCTTGTCCCTCCTCAATCTACACCCTCCCCCTGCAGGTCAATGTTGACTCTTCCTGGGTCTCTGCAGCCTCTCAGGTCACCCAGACTTACCTTCACCATCTTCATGTACTTGTCAATGGCGGCCTCTTCATTGGGAAACTTTTCCTTGAGGCCCTGAACATAGGCTTTCTCCCCAGAGTAGATGGGGAACTCCCTTCTGTTTCTGGATCCTTCCAGCACCACGATGTCAAATGGGGAACCCAGGTAAGCCCAGTCCAGCTGCCCCTCAGAGATCTGGTCCAGGAAGAAGCGGCAAAAGCTTCCCTTTTTCAACTGTCCAACATAGTGGATTTCTATCAAACAATATCAGGGAATGGGAAGTACCCCCACAGGAGGTAGAAAGAGGAAGCAAAGTCACATGATAATGGTTAGAAATCTACACCCAGGTTCACCTTTCAGGAAAAGCCCATTTCTTTGGGGATGCTAGCCACCTCCCCTGCTAGAGACAAAATTTTCACGGCATTTGAACATCCAGTCCCTCCCCAGCCTCTCTTTACCTGTGTCAAACTCCAGGCCATCGTGGCCAAAGATATGGCAACAGGCCCCTGCTGTAGTGTGCTGCTCCAACACCAGGACCCGTTTCCCTGCTTTGGCAAGGACTGCAGCTACTGCCAGGCCCCCGATACCACTCCCGATCACCACCGCATCCAGCTGGTCTGGCACTGGAGTCTCTGAGAAAGCTGCGACGCAGGGAGGGAAGAGGAACCAGGGAGGAAGAAGGTAGAACAAGGGGACTAAGGGAGATGCACTGAGGGGACTGAAGCAATTAGAAAAACCAGTAGATCAGAATGGTCTTTGAATGCTGTCTCAGAGGCTGTGGAGTGAAAATGAGACATGTCGTCTGACTTGGAGTTCCAATTCAATATACATTTATCTCACCTGCTCAGCTTGATCTGAATGCACAAACTACAGGTACCTGAGAAATAGAAAGGTGAGCCTACAAGTTGTAACCCAAGCAGCAAAAACTCAGGATAGGGAACCCTGGATTGTAACAGAGAAAGAAAGCTTATATGTATCTGCTGGAACCAACTGGACAGAAAGAAAGTGGGACACTATCCAAGAAGGCCGGAAGCTCCTGATCTCTGTACCAAGTGCTCAAACCTAGGTATTGGGTCATTCCCAAGATCCATCTCTAGGATCTCTAGATCTATGGGGTTCTCCATTTGACATAGTGATGCTGGAGGGATCCAGAAATAGAAGGGAGTTCCCTAGGGAGAAAGCCTATGTTCAGGGCCTCAAGGAAAAGTTTCCCAATGAAGAGGCTGCCATTGACAACATCCATCTCTAGGGAAAAATAGTACGTGCCAGGGAAAGGAAAAAGGTTTTACGGTGGTGAATGTGAGAGCGCCTAATGCCACAGACTGGAGTAGGACAAAGTTGGCCATGGCATCCTTTGGCAATTGTCAGTGAGAATCTATAAAGTACCTACTATGTGCCAGGCACTGTAATAAGTACTGGGGATACAAAGACAGGTAAAAACAGCCCCTGACCTCAAGGAGGTCAGTTTAATAAGGGAGACTATGTAAAAACAGTCATAAACAAAGTGTGTGTGTGTGTGTGTGTACATGTGTGTATGTGTGTGTGTGTCAGAAATAAATCAATAGTGAAGGGGCCAGAATTAAGAGGGATTGGGAATCATTTCTTGTAGAAGGTGGGATGTTAGCTAGGACTTGATGAAGAGCACAGAGGTCAGGAGGAAGAGATGAGGAAGGAGGGAGGGCATTTCAGGTGTAAAAGTCAGCCAGTGAAAATGCCCAGAATCTGAAGATGGAGTGTCTTAGTGTCTTGCAATAAGGTCACAGTCAGTGCATGTACATAGTGGGGCTTGAGGGGTGAGAAGACTAGAAAAGAGAGGCAGGGGATGAAGGGCTTTGAACACTAATCAGGATTTTATATTTGATTGTGGAAGTGATAGGGAGCCATTGAGGTTTAGTGAGGGGGGGAAGAGGGGATGTGTGATCAGAACTGCATTTTAGAAAGATCCACAGTAGCTGCATTGAGAATGGACTGTTGGGAGAGACTTGAGACTGATGGAACTGCCCACAAGTAGGCTAGTGCCTTAGTCTAGGGGTGAGGAGATGAGGCACAGATTATAGAATCACAGATTAGGGCTCAAAAGAGTCAGATCTATTACAAGCTCTTCCTTTTAACAGAAAACTGAGGCAGCTTATAAGCACTTAGTATGTGCCATGCATTGTGCTAAGTGCTGGGAATTCAAATAGCAAAAACACCATCCCTGATCTCAAACTCACAATCTGATGAGAGAGGCAACACACAAAACAACTATGCACAGACAAAATATAGGTAAAGGGAGGTGGTTGGTAATCTGCAAGGGGAAAGCATCATGCTCAAGAACTTGGCTAGGTCCTTTCAACAAGAGCCATCCTAATCCAGGGACAGAATTATGGGAGACTGGATGTGTACCAAAGCACAGTGCTTTCACCTTTTTTTTCCCCTTTCTCTGTTTTTTCCCCTTTTGATCAGATTTTTCTTGGCAGCATGATAAATATGGAAATATGTTCAGAAGAATTGTACATGTTTAATCTATATCAGATTGCTTGTCTTGGGGAAGGGGGAGGGCGGGAGAGAGGGAGAAAAATTTGCATCATAAAGCTTTGCAAAAATGAATATTGAAAACTATCTGCAGGTTTTTGGAAAAATAAAATATTGTTAATTTTTTATTTTAATTTAGTTATTAATATATACATTTATGTTTTATATATATTTAATATTTTTAAAAAGTATAATGGCTGAGGATCCTATCCTCTGATAGCACTGCAGGATCTGTCAGAGTAAGAGACCACTGCCTTCCCCCACCCCCACTCCCTGGTTCTAGGTCCCTTCTGCATCCCCCCACTGTCTTGCAGTTATCTTCCCTGGGTAAGTACTTAGTAAATACTTATTCGATTGGGTTGGATGCTTTGTTGCTGTTCTCCTGTAAATCCTCTAAATTACTACAGCATTTTACAAAGAAGGAAACTGAGGCTCCGGGCAGGGATTCGAACCTTTGGCTCTCCGGACTCTAGAAGCTGCACCCGGGTTCCCCGCTCCCCTCCCCTTCCGCCCCACGTGCACCTTGCTTGAGGACCCTTCTCCGGGCCTCCTGGTTAGTCACCAGCGCCAGCGGCGGCCTCCTCACGTCCTCCGCGAAGGGGTTCGGGCCGTCCCAGCGGCTGCCCAGAACTAGCCTCCGGACTTTGGCCATTAGCAGCAGGAACCCAGTCACCAGCCCCAGGGCCGCCCACAGCCACATCATGCTGGCTGCCTCCGGCTCCGGCTGCTCCGCTGCTCCGGGAATGGAGGCTGTGGTCCGCTGGCCCGGCTCCTGAAGAGTTCGGACCATCGGGTGGCCTCCGTACGGAGAACAGCGAAGGGGGACGGGCAGCGGCAAGCCAAGCGCCCCCGGGCTGGGAGAGTGAGAGGGTGGGGGCTGAGGCCCGAGCGGCAGAGACCCTGGGGGACGCGGGAGAAAAGACTTA
Organism: Myrmecobius fasciatus; assembly: GCA_023553655.1. NCBI lineage: Eukaryota > Metazoa > Chordata > Mammalia > Dasyuromorphia > Myrmecobiidae > Myrmecobius > Myrmecobius fasciatus. Next base: position 34,572 of record JAJPUD010011479.1, read on the forward strand.
GCAGAGAAGAGAGCGCCCGGCGCAAGGAGGGGGAGCTCGAGAAGCAAAAGCTGGGAGGACGTAGGGAAGGATCGGAGGAGGGCACTGAGGGGGAGGTGCCCGGCCGGCGGGTGGCAATGGTGTACTAGAAAGAGGTCAGGGCTAGGGAGATACATTTGAACTCTGAAGAGCTGATGAAATTGTCAAGAGGGAAGATGGAGAGAAAAAAGGACTCTGAGGAGATGCAGGTGGGGGAAGGAGGGGCAGGAGACGCTTGGGGATCTAGCAGTTTAGAGGAAGCACTCAAAAGGACTAGCCCCGGGAGAAGGCTGGGTCACTGATCCGTGTCCGGAAGGGAAGCAGGTGTCAAGCTGTAGGGTCACTGAGAACAGATCTTTCTGTTAGGAAGATGTTCTCTTCCTGGGTCAGGAAGGAGACGGTTTTGCATGAGATCAGGGATTGGGATAAAGAGGCAGATTTGTGAGCCCGGTGCTCCGGATCCCCGCCCCATCTCAGTTTTTAATTCTCCCCAAATATCCTCCATTTACTTATCCCAGTCCCTGCTTTTTTTACAGCTGAGAAAGCTGTGTATAGGATTTACAGATCCTACGTAAAATAAAGATCCTCCAGGACAAGGATTATTTGGACTCTAGCACACTTTCTTGTATGGAATAGGTAATTAACTAATAAGGTTCTGTTGGATTAGAAACTGGTGGATTACAGCAACAAAGCCCCGGACTGGGGGAGTGGGGGAGTCTCAAAAGAGAAAAGGTTACTACTGTATAGTGATTAATGATAGCAGGAGAAGTGGTGGAAATGGGGGACAGAGTATGAGACTCCTACTGGCTCTGTGTGTGTGTGTGTGTGTGTGTGGCCACGAGAGGCAAGACTGCAGGAGTGGTTTGCCATTTCCTTCTCCATCTTATTTGACAGATGAGAAAACGGAGGCAAACAGGGGTAAGTGACTGCCCAGGGATCACACAACTGATGCTATCTAGGGCTGAATTTGAGCTCAATTAAGAGTCTTCCACTCCAGACTCCTCACTCTAGGTACCATGGCGCCACCTAGCTGCCTTAGCAACAAGGAGGTGGAATCAACCAAACAATGGCCTTCTTTCTGAAGTAAGTAACAAGATGCTCTTTTATCAGCGGAGAGTCAATCTAAGGAATCAAAATCAGCCAAAGTCATTGAACTCGGTTCTTAGACATGACAAGTTCTTGTTCGGTGGTTTAATATTGTCATATAATATATAATATACTAACTATATAATTATATATAATAATTAACTATATAATGGTGGTTATATGTTCTACATCACTTATTCTACTGTGCTTTAATAGAAATGTTTACAAGCCCCTAAAATTATTTTAGAGGATTTATAAAAACCAGTTCAGGATACCTCCTAAAGTATTTTTCCAAGAAGGTTTTGTCCTAATCAAAATCTATTGAAGAGCTTGTCAATTTAAAAATATTGCAATTTTAAAACAACCATTCATGTAGAAAATATTTTGTGAAATAATAAATGGTACCCTTGAAAGAAAAAGTGACTAGTTAATCATAAATTCTAAAATTATGTTTTATGCTTATTTTATCTGTTTATTCAATTTTAGTAAAAAAAAGAAAAAAGAAAAAATAGTTGTATTTATTCATGTTTAAGATCATATCCTTACAGCTTCACATTATTCCTGTCTCAGTAAACCTCCCCCTCCCCATTTCATGAAATGAGGATAAAAGATATCCTCCAGGGAGGAAATGATAAAGATGTAAAAGCTCCAATTCTTTTTTTTTTTTTTTTTTTTTCTGAGGCAATTGGGGTTAAGTGACTTGCCCAGGGTCACACAGCTGTTACGTGTCTGAGACCAGATTTGAACTCAGGTCCTCCTGACTTCAGGGCTGGTGCTCTATCCACTGCACCACCTAGCTGCCCCAAAAGTTCCAATTCTTAACTGAGTAGTAAACCTCACTGAGAAGGGGGTCAAGATTAGACTATTTCCATTTGAGGACTAGGACATGTGATTGGCTTCCAAATATTTTCCATTAAGTAAAAGAATATATTTAAAGGGACTCTTGATCATATAAATAACCTTGGAGTTTCTTCTGGTATTCCAGTAAAAACTATAACCAAAGGTCAAGTAAAGATGATATATTTTCAATTTTATAATAAAGGTAATGGGGAACTACTGAACTCCTTTCAGGTTCATTTGAATATCCACTGAACTTCATACAGATGCCTAAATATCTGAGCTTTGAATCTGTTGAATTGAAGAATTGGGGGTGATGATGAAAATAAAATTTACATAGTGCTTACTATGTGTCAGGCACTATGTTTTATAAATATCTCATTTGATCTTTACAACACTGGGAGGTAGATTCTATTTTACCATTTTTATACCATTTTACAATTGAATAAACTGAGGTAAACAGAGGCTAAGGGGCTTACTTAGGGTTATACAACTAATCAGCATCTGAGCTGGATTTGAGCTTGTCTCCATGATTCCAGACCCAAGATTCTAATTGATGAGCTACCAGTAGTTGCAAAGAAACTCTTAAATTCTGTTTTTCTCATTCAGAGTATCTCTCTGATAATATTAAAGGAAAGAAGAACTCCTTTTACAGGTTAGGAAATTCTTCCTCTAACCAATAGATAACAGTATCCATCTCAACTCTGGGGCTTGGGTAAGGTGAAAAGAACAAGTGATATGTGAATATTGAAACCCTCTGAACGTCCAGATGAGTTCCACAGAACCTCGTTTAATGTCCTTCCTACAGCTCTGACGTTTATATAGTTAATTCCAGAAGATTTGCCTTGACTTTCGCCAAGAATTGTGTTGGCTTTAGGAGACTCAGTCATACCCTGAAGGGCTCATGTTCATATTCTAGAATTCTAGATGAGATTCAGGAGAGAGTGTTCCAGTCAAGCTTGAGAGGAAATAATTTAGGGAAGAGGAAAGAGAAATCCTCTCTCTTCCTCAATCAAGGAGAATCTGAAAGATTGGGGCTTCTCGGTAGTGTCCTCCAATAGCCTCAGAATGGTGGTGACTGGCGATGTCAGCATTGGAAGTTAAGGACAAGAAAAAGCAGCTTCAGAACTTTGTAAGAAGCTCAGGAGAATACTTTTAGGAACTTCATGAAGATCCTGCAAAGGTTCGAGAAGAACATCCCCAAAGTCAGTGAAGTTTAAAGCCTTAATCTGTACTAAGGCTTTTGAGATGGTTCATATGTACTTGTGGAAAAGATTTAGGGTATGTTTTATACCAATTGTTTTTTACCATGCTCCATTAGCAAATGCGTAATTCCAAAAGCTAATAATAAAAATGCCAATAACAGCTAACATTTTTATGATTATACCATTTAGACATATAATACCAGTATTCAGCGAACACTGGAAGGCCCACACTGAAGTGCAATACACTCTGACCCCAAGGAGACAGACCTTTCCTGCCAACCTTCCAAGTTGTCTTAGGCTACAAAAGTGTTTTACCTTGTCCTTTTCTTGCTTTCTGCTGCTCTAGAATTTATTTTGAGGTGATGTTTGCAGGAGAATTTGGGAGAGCTCAGGAGAATCTCTGCCATTTTGGCTTTGCTTCTAATTTTTACTTTTTGGACATTTCAATGTGATTGCTGTTGTTGCTTAGCTTGAATGATAATATTAAACTGTGAAGTAGTTATTGCCAAAACAATATGCATGTCATGTTGGATATCCAGTTCATTTTAATTTTTTGTTTTCATGATTTAAAGAATCAAAACCCCCTATTTATAAAGACACATTGCAAATGAAATTAAAGTTCCCATTATCCACTTTATAACACGAGGAAAGGAATTCTCTTTCAAGGAATACAAAACTTCAAGCTTTAAAAAAAAAATTAATTATTATTTTAATTAAATTTAATTATTATTTTAATTAAATTTAATTATTATTTTAATTAAATAGCTATTTAAGACAGTAATCCTAAAATCAATTTTCTTTGGCTAGGTCAACATCTTCAATACATTCTATCAGAAAGAAAAGGCTTGATAAACCAGGGCTCAGCTTTAATGCTAGTAAGATAGGAAAGCCTTTAGGAAAAGTTTTGAAACGTTTCCAGGTGTTTGCAGATTTCTTTTTAAAGAAATGGAAAAAGAGTTCAGCTCCATTTTGGAAAAGCCCTGCCTCTGGCATTTGAAAACTTGCAAAGATGTTGGACTCTATTCTCTTTTTCTGTATTAATACTGTATTAATAATTTAACCAAATTTGTCAATGGTATTCATAATGATGATTTCAAAATGGAGAATTGAAAGATTAATCTCATTCATAAGATTAAAAATATCTGCCAGGTAAACCAACCAATGACTAAAAATCCTTTCTTTCAAAGGATTTCAAGAGTAAGTTTTCCTTTTTCTTTCTGAAAAAGAGAAATTTCCACCCTTGCCTTCAAGATTTTCAAGACTTGTCTTTTCAAAAGCCAGTGGATTTCTGTGTGGCAGAAAAGCACTTTGTGTTCTGGTTTTGTTTCCTGAAAACTTTTAAAAATAACATTGATTTAGAGACCTGCTTCTAATAAAGTTGGTGACTTTTGTGGGTTTTGACAAAAAGTCTTTCAAAGTTGTTGGAAAGGTCTTTGTTGCCAATGCATGTTTCTATAAAAAGCCATGAGTTACAGTGATGTCAAGAACTTCCTTTTTTATCTAAAGTGGCAAAAAAAAAAAAAAAAAACAAAACCCAGCATGGCAGCAGCTCCCTCTGTGCAAAGTATATAATTCTTTTTTTTCAGTCAGATTTTTGTTTAGGAAATAAAAGAATGTCAACAGACCTTTGTGGTTTCCAAAAAGCAATCACAAATTAAAAATTCTCCCTTGACAGGGTCAGCATGTATACAGTGAACAAAAGCAGAGATTTGGCTGTACTGAGAAAATACTGGAAAGAAAATGCTGAGGCCGTGCATTCCTCAATGACTCATTTGAAAATTGTTAAAATGAATATCAACTATTCTAAAACTCATCCTATCATTTAACAACAGAGCCACTTTTAGTTTTCTCCTCTGTTCTGGTCCACAAACAGTTTGGACATTTCCAGTATTCAGAACTTTACTAAAATCTCTCCAATAGTGTGAGGCTTTTTTTTTGTTGTTAGGCAATCTAATCCAGCCATTCTGTACAATGTTTCAAAAAAAATGCTTTTTGCAAAATGGCAATTCCAAGTTTAAAAAGTGCTTCAAGCTCTGAAGGCAGGAGAACCTAAGTTCAAATCTGCCCTCAGTCACTTAATATTTCCTACCTGTGTGACCCTGGGCAAGTCACTTAATCCCAATTGCCTCATCGAACTAAATATATAAATAAAAATAAAGTACTTCAGCTTTTTCCAAATTGAGCTGTCTTTGAATGAAAAAAAATCCACATCTTTAGATGTATTTTCAGGATGGATAAGACATGAGATGTCTCTCAGTTTTACTGCCTTTATTTTTCCATTAGCAAGAATTTTTCAGTACCAAAAATTTCTGTGCCTTCTTTGTATTGTCATGTCCAATAGTGCAAATAAAACCATGTAATGCATAAACTCCATCATAAATCTCTTTCTTCAATATTTCAATTTCAAAAAATATAAAATAGAGTTAAAATATTTGATATAATTGATATTTTTCAAGCATAATGTTTGTCTGATTTTAAAGAAATCTGCTGATAAATACACAGAAACAAGTAATTCATATATGAGTTAAATAAATTGAAAAATCTGTAACACATTTTCATGAAAATAAGTAAAACTAGGCAGAATTTATAATTTCTTCCAAATTTTAACACTTTTAATGAGTTTTGACTCTCCGATAGACATAAGCTGATCACAGCAGTAGCTTAGAAGTCATGTTGCTCCTGGAATCTGACTATTTGCACAGAAACTGTGGGTTTGTGTATCTTTCTAATACTGATAGAGCCCTGACTGGAAGGATAGATTGTATTGCTGGAGGTTGATTTCTCAATGCCCCTATCTTGCATGAAGGGCAGGTAAAATTGGTAAGAGTGAGGGAGGTTTCTTCTGGATTCGCTTGAAGAGTAAAGATGGAACATCCCAACCTCTCTTCAAGTCAGTGAAGAGAGGAAAAAGACTGAGAAGGAGCTGACATGAGAGGAGCTCGAAGTCTTTGTCACATGTCACTTTGCTACCCTAGAGATTCTTGGGAATTTCTCCTTGGGTGGGATTTGAGATTCTTTCTCTTGATAAAGTTCTCTTGATTGGGTTCACTCCCAATGAGAGAGCTTCTTCATTCTGTATTATCTGGTATATTCTTCTGAGTATACTTTCTCTGATTTGTTTTGCTGTCAACTTGGATAAATGTATTTCTTTGCTATTTGCAACATGTGCTCGTTGTTAAACTGGAATTTGATGGGAAAGTGGTCAAACCTTAGATATGGAACTTGAAGCCCTCTTTTCCTAGTAAAGAAGCTGATAAAGATCGGGAACTAAAACTTGAATCTCAAATTTATATTCCCTAGATTAATAATATTTAAGGGCTTAGAGGTATATAATTATAGTACAGTATCTCTTTTCTCTCTGCAAAGAACAAAGTGGCCACCTTCTGACCCCGATTTCTCACTTCCTCTTCTGACAGGAGTCAAAGTCTCCTTTGGAGAAGGGTGAGAGAGGAAACATTAGAGAAGTCTATACTATGAGCCCAATTGAGAGAGAATCATGTGGATGTACAAAATCTACATGGGAAGTGAAACAGAACAGAAACAAACACCTGTAGGCCCACTTTTTGGAGTTCAGAGATAAGAGGGAGTAAGGGGAAGGAAGTCCTTCCCCTCTCACTGATTCAATTCCTGGGGCCCATGCTGTGGGTGAATTGTGATCTCCATTCTCTGGAAACAGCAGGAAAGCTTTTTAGTTAACATGCCAAAAAAGGAAAATGGCATATGCTGGAGAGGAGGTGGAATTGAAACATTAATACACTATTGGTGGAAGTGTAAACTGGTTCAACCATTCTGGAGAACAATTTGGAACTATATCCAAAAGATTTTTTTTAGACTGCCACCCTCCTTTTATTTTATTTTTTTTCCCAAACTTGTCATTGTTGTGCAAGAAAAATCTTGTCTACACAAACGATATATCAGATAAAGGAAACACAATGTAAGCAAACATCAGTCAAGGAGTATGAGAATGTTATGTTGTGGTCCACGTTTCACATCCCTCTCTCTGGGTGTATATGGCTTTCTTCAGTGAACAATTGGAGGTTATCCAAAAGATCTTAAAACTATACATAATACCCTTTGATCCAGCTATAGATATGTATTCAAAAGAGATCACAGAAAAAGGAAAAGAACCTAAACGTAAAGTAACTCCTTGTAGCAAAGAGTTGGAAATTGAGAGGATGCCCATCAACTGGGGAAAGGCAGGACAAGATGTGATATATGGCTGCAGTGGAATACTATTGTGCTGTTAGAAATGACAAGAAGGATGGTTTCAGAAAAATCTGAGAAAATATATGAACTGATACAAAGTGAAGTGAACAGAACCAGAAGAACATTGTTCATAGTAATAGCAATGTCATAACAATGATCAGCTGTGAAAGATTTAGCTACTCCGATCAATACAATAATATACAACAATTAGAAGTAAGTCATGATGAAAAATGCCATCTAAAGACATAAGAAAACTAATAAATTCTATGTGCAATCAAAACATATTGTTTTTCCGGGGCACTGATACATTGTTGGTGAAACTGTGAATGGATCCAACCATTCTGGAAAGCAATTTGGAACTATGCTCAAAACGTTATCAAACTGTGCATACCCTTTGACCCAGAAGCATTTCTATTGGGCCTATATCCCAAAGAAATCATAAAGGAAGGAAAGGGCCCCACATGTGCAAGAATGTTTGTGGCAGCCCTTTTTGTAGTGGCTAGAAACTGGAAACTGAATGGATGCCCATCAATTGGAGAGTGGCTGAATAAATTATGGTATATGAATGTTATGGAATATTATTGTTCTGTGAGAAATGACCAGCAGGATGATTTCAGAGAGACCTGGAGAGACTTGCATGAACTGATACTGAGCGAAATGAGCAGAACCAGGAGATCATTATACACAGCAACAAAAAGAGTATATGATGATCAGTTCTGATGGAAATGGCTCTTTTCAATGATGAAGTGTTTCAAACCACTTCCAATTGTTTAGTGATGAAGAGAGCCATCTACGCCAGAGACAGGACTGTGGGAACTGAGTGTGGACCATAACATATTTTCATTCTTTCTGTTGTTGCTTGCTTGCATTTTGCTTTCTTTCTCAGATTTTTTTTCCTTCTTGATCCAATTTTTCTTGTGCAGCAAGATAACTATATAACTGTGTATACATATATTGGATTTAACATATTTTAACATATTTAATGTATATTGGACTACCTGCCATCTGGGGAGGGGGTAGGGTGAAGGAGGGAAAAATTTGGAACAGAAAGTTTTGCAAGGATCAATGGTGAAAAATCACCCATGCATATGTTTTGCAAATAAAAAGCTTTAATAAAATTTTTAAAAATAACACTTGTTTTTCACTTAATTTTTCTTGCCTTTTTTGGTAATATAGATAATTGGGTAATATGTTTTGCATGACTTCACATCTGTAATGGAAATCTTATTGCTGGCCTTCTCATTTGGATAGAGAAGAAATGAAGAGCGGAAAGAGAATTTGGAATGAAAAAAAAGAATTTTAAAAAATTTATTGAAATTATTATTAAAAACCATCTTGAGGGATGACTTACAAGAAGTTTGGTTGGCTCTACAATTCTTGCTATCTAAATTGGTGCATGAATTACTTTACAAAAGCAATAATTTTGATATGGTCTCAATATTTGACAGCAGTAATTATGTGAGTTTGCTTCTAATGACACTAGGCTGACTCAGAAACTTTGACTTTGAGTAGCAAAGATTGGATTGAGCTGATTTTCCTACTTTCTGGCAATTGAATACTGAGTTTTATCACATAGATTCATGCTTCATTATCTTTTTTGTTGTGTTTTTGTGAATGGATATTATGCCAGAGAAATGCATAAAAATTATGACTCTTAAAGAGCACACTTCAATGACTATTAGAGATATTGCAGTTGCTGTTGTAGTGGGGAAGGCAAACCCTTGACTTGTTCAGCCCTGTAATGAAACAGAATCAGTCTAACTGAAACTCAAAAGAAAAAAACTATCAGAATGAAAAACAATTCCAGGAACCTACAAAGTTGTCTACAAAATAGACAAATTCATCCTTAGAAAGGAAGCATAGACTTAAGAGATTTATAGATTGATACTGGTTCCTCTAAAGTTCAGGGAAGATTTGAGAAAGTGAAACCAGTAAAAGTAAAACAAAACAGAAAACTCCTATTGACTGTTGCTGTGAAAAGAAACCATTCTTCACCAGCAAGACATTACAAGGACTAAAGTACTGGACTGGAAAAAGGTCATTTTTACTGATGAAACTCATATTTTATTCAAGGCTATCCCAAAACCACTGTCAGAAGAATTCCAGGTTGAACCTGTTAGGAATTGAACATTTTCACCAGAATGAAAAATATACACCTAAAAAGTGTTTGGGGTAATTTTGTTTTTAAAAATCACTATCATTTTGTAAGTTTTGTTCCCATTGAGGGAAATATGAACCTGGAAATGCTGAGAAGTAAAATTGTTCTAGAAATACAGAAATTCTCAAATGTAGATCTTCATACCCCATAAGTGACTGTGCATCATATGAATCATCAGGAAAGATTACAAAATTTGTTTGAGGTAAGATTCTCTAACCTTACTCTTGTAAGATAAAGATGGCTGTATCACTTTCTCCGGGTATCCCTGAGGGGTTCAAGTGTCTCTTCTTCAATGTTATTGGTTCCAGCTCCCATTCCAATGTAGATCCTAGACTATTTACCACTAGAGACTAGAGCTCCAGTTCTATTTATCCAATTAATACCAATTAGCTTCAATAATGGGATATTTACTTTTAAAAAAAGAGCCAAGAAAGAAATACAAACATTTCTCCCAATGCTTCTTATTTGGAAAATGGGGATTTAGAAAATAAATAATAAGATAAAAATAATAATAAAAATTAAAAAAAATAAAATAAAAAAATAATAAACCAATAGGTTGTTGATCTTCACTTAGCATATTGCTTGGAACATAATGGATAAGCTATAAATGTTAGTTATCATTGTTATTCATTGAAATTCACATGGTTGTAGCCCACAATCCCTTCATCTAAAGCAAAAGAATAAAAGCAAGACAAAGAATTGAGACCCAGGTTCATGGGTCAGATACTGGTCTTAAATAAGGAAGGTCTGTCTGTCTTCTCTTCCCAAGAAAAGACAGGATCTAGCTAACCAAGTTCCCTTTGACTGACCCCCAAGTCCAGCTGCACAGTTGCAGCCCATCAAAGAGGCTTCTTTTTCTTCATCTTGTTATTAGCAGACCTGTACCAGTTACAGAGTGTCTACACATGCTCCTGAGATTATTGTGAGGATTATTTCATTCTAGCCCTCTGCATGATCTCCTAAGAGCTGAGCTCATTAGCTAGTCCCTATATCCAAAAGCTGAAAGAAGCATGCTTTAGTAGTTAAAAACCTAGGAAGCATAGGGCATCTGGGTGGCGCAGTGGATAGAGTACCAACCCTGAGTTAAAATCTGATCTCAGACACTTAATGCTTCCTAACTGTGTGACCTTGGGCAAGTCACTTAACCCCAATTGCCTCAGCCAAAAAAAAAAAAAAACAAAGAAAAAAACCTATGAAGCATAATAAAAGCTAGACTTGGGGAAATGGATTATTCAAGGAATATATACTTAATAACTAACATAATAAAAGCATGGTTTCATGATGAATAATCAAAGAATGTGAAAAAAATCTTGTGAATTCAATGCCAAATTATCTAAAACACATGATTGCAACCACAGGAAAACACAATGTGAATGAAATATTTTTAAAAGCTAGAAAATGTTTTAAGACTTATTGTAAAAATCAACAAATAATATTATTTCCTCCAGACTGTTCCCTCCTCATTAGTTGTGCATCAACATGGGTATTCATGCTCCTTACTACCCCCATTCTTCAGCTTTCTAGATCTTCTTGACTTTTTCCAATAGAGTGTAAACTCCTTGAGGGCAGGGACTGTATTTTTAAAGGCAGATATAAAGATGGCATGGTAAAGCACTTATTGAGAGTTCTGTGTCAGGCATTGTGCTTTGCTAGAAAAGTTTCAGTCTATTAGGGGAAAACAAAACATAAAAGGGAGCTCGCTGAAAGGGGGTAGACATTGAGAGGGAAGAAGGGTAGACGATGTACCTTAGAAAGGAAGCATAGACTTAAGAGATTTATAGATTGATACTGGTTCCTCTAAAGTGCAGGGCAGATTTGAGAAAGTGAGACCAGTAAAAGTAAAACAAAACAGGAAACTCCTATTGACTGTTGCTGTGAAAAGAAACCATTCTTAGCACAGTGCCTGGCACTTAGTTAAGTGGTTAATGTGTTTAATTATGTTATCTCTGTCTCTTGTCTCAGCATCTCTCTCTAACTCTCTGCTTTGTGTTTGTGTGTGGGTGCGTGTTTGTGTGTCTATCTGTCTCTCTGTCTCTGTCTCTCTGCCTCTGATTTGTTTCTCATCTCTATCTAAACATCCATCCATCTATCCATCCATCTATCCATCCATCCATCTTGGTTTATCTCAAGTATTTTATATCCCAGAGGAGAACACTAGCTTCCTGAGACCAGGAACCCCAGCTTATTCCTGCCTGCCTTCCCAGAATGCTTAGGAGTAGTTTTTAAAGTCCCCATTAAAAGATGAATTTCTGATCCTACTCCAATGTTCAACTCAGCCCTAACTTGGCATAGAGCAATCCCATACTCTGGAGTTCAGGTAGGTAAACCCTGGGGACAGAGAGGAAATTAGCATCAAGGGGTGGCTGACAGGTGTCTGAAGCAATCACAAGCTGATCCCTGCTCTGGCATTGCACTCACAAGTACAATGGTATGGGCAGTCTGGTGGTCTATATAAGCTGCAACTTTTGTGCATCTTTTGCCTCCAAATTTCCCCCAGACACAGTATGGTGTGACTGTGGTGGCAGGATTCATGTTGCTGTGAATAGGGTCTGGCCAATCATCCCAAGCTGCAGCCACTGGAATGCCTTCCCAGAGGATGCAGAGAGACCTCCAAAGGCACTGGCGACCAATGGCATGGCACAGAGAAGGATTCATAAGCAAGGTGTGAATAAAAAAAGCAGTCTGAACTATGTCTAAAGTGTTGTCAAACAGTGCATACCCTTTGACCCAGCAGTGTTTCTATTGGGCTTATATCCCAAAGAGATCTAAAGGAAGGAAAGGGCCCCACATGTGCAAAAATGTTTGTGGCAGCCCTTTTTGTAGTGGCTAGAAACTGGAAACTTAATAGATGCCCTTCAATTGGAGAATGGCTGAATAAATTATGGTATATGAATGTTATGGAATATTATTGTTCTGTAAGAAACGGCCAGCAGGACGATTTCAGAGAGGCCTGGAGAGACTTGCATGAACTGATGCTGAGTGAAATCAGCAGAACCAGGAGATCATTATACACAGCAACAACAAGACTATATGATGATCAATTCTGAAGGACATGGTTCTCTTCAACAGTGAGATGATTCAAACCAGTTCCAATGATCTTGTGATGAAGAAAGCCATCTGCACCCAGAGAGAGGGCTGTGGGAACTGAGTGTGGACCAAAAATAGTATTTTCACTCTTTTTGTTGTTGTTTGCTTGCATTTTATTTTCTTTCTCATTTTTTTTCCTTTTTGATCTGAGTTTTCTTCTGCAGCAAGATAATTATGTAAATATGTGTGCTTATATATATTTAACATATATTGGATTACTTGCTATCCAAGGGAGGGGATGGGGAGAAGGGGGAAACTGGAACACAGGGCTTTGCAAGGGTTAATGTTAAAAAAAATTATCCATGCATATCTTTTGAAAATTAAAAAGCTTTAATTAAAAAAAAAACAGTCTGAGGCAGGAACCATGCAGATAGGAGCAAGAGTAGAGTTCTGCTTCTGGAGTCCAGACAACAGTAAATTTGAATCCCTTCTCCGACCCTCAGTTTCCTTACAATGCTGTAGCAATTTAGAAGGCTGACAGGAAAGCAAAGTATAATCTAACCCTTGAACTTGGACCTTTGATGGACTAATGACCCAGGTTTCTGAAGTTGCAATAATTACTATAATGACTGGTCAAGAGTTGATACCACAATGCCCATTCAGAATTGGACAAATCTAACAAAAAAATTAATGAATAGGATTTAGAATCTTACAGATCTTTGGTGATTATTGAAGGGAATCAAAAGAAAACATTTCTTACCTGAATATGATAACTTTTATGAAAATTGACAGTGTATCAGGTCTTAGAAACTTCACAAACAAATGTAAAAAGGCAAATATATTAAACACATCCTTACTGATTACAATTCAATAAAATTAATTCAATAAAGAGTCATTGAGGAAATGATTAAAATTAATTAGAGACAACTTAATCCTAAAGCATTGGCAGGTTAAAAGAAATCATAGAAATAACAGATAATTTCATTATAATAATGATAGTGAAAAAAACTAGAATTTTTATATGCATCCAAAGACATCTTTAGAAATATAAAAAGGTTTTCATTAAAAAAGCATTTTTAACCAAAAAAATCAGTGAATATAGCAAAAAACAAAAAACAACTAGAAAACCAATAAACTTAACCCCCAATCCCAAATTAGCTAGGTATGGTGGTAGACCTCTGAAATCCACGCCTCTTAGGAGGCTAAGTCTGGTGGATTTCTTGAGTTCAGGAATTCTGAGATAGTGATTTGGTGTCCACATTAAGTGCAGAACCAATATGGTGAACACAAAGAAATGGGGGAGGGGGATAAAAATTGGGGTGAGTTCAAAAATGTCTAGGATGGGATAAACTGGCCCATCTTAGAAAGGGAGCAAGCCAAAGGTCTCATGCTGATTGATCAGATCCATAAGTAGCTGATGCCACTGGGCAAAAAAGACCCAAATCTTAGAAAAAAACCCTGAAAAAATAGAGATTCTGGAAATAAAAAAGATGAACAAAATCATAAACAAAAAATGAATTAAATGAATTTAGGAGTTGGGTTTTTTACATAGGCTATTTTAGGCTAATTAAAAAGAAGCACAGAAACATTATCTGTATGAAAAATTAAAAAGGAGAATTCACAACAAATGGGGAACTGGACTTGGAGGCAGGGAGGCTTGAATTCAAATTCAGTTTTGGATACTTCCTAACTGTAATCCAATGCATTTCACTAAACTTCTAGATGCCATAGTTTTCTCAGTAAAATAGGGATAACGATAACACCTACCTCTCAAAATTGTTGTAAGAATAAAATGAGATGTTTGTAAAGTGCTTTGCAAATCTACAAATGATATTTAAATATTAGCTATCATTGGTATTATTATTGGAAGCTATTTTGCTCAACTATCTTGCCAAGAAAAATAGTGCATGAAATGGGTGAATATTTACAAAGATATGAGTGCCAAGATTAATGGAACAAGAAATAGAGAATTGAAGTAACCCCATCTCAGAAAAATGAATTGAGTAAGTCATAAATAAGCTCATAAATTAAAAAATAAAAACAGGTAAGAAATAGATTTATAAGTAACTTCTTTCAAACAAAGAACAATGAATTTCATTATTCCACAAACTTCTTGAAAAATAGAAAAAAGGAGAATCCTACTAAATTTTTTCCTTATACAATACATAATTCTGTTTTAAAAATACTAGAAAACAGTGGAACAAATGGACTTCTTCATGTAACAAACAATATCTATCTAGATTGGCTGGATGGTGTAGTGCATAGGACACTGGGCTTGGAGTCAGAAAGACTTGAGTTCAAAGTGGACCTCAGACACTTACTAGCCATGTGACCTCGGGCAATCCTTGCTTTAACCTTGTTTGTCTGTTTTCTCATTTGCCAAATGAGCTGGAGAAGGAAATGGCAAAACCAATATCTTTGCCAAGAAAACTCCAAATGGGTTCAGAAAGAGTTGGAAATGACCCAACAACAATATTTTTTCAAAACCAAGAGCCAACATTATACGTAAAGGGGACCTTTCCAATAAGATCATCTGGTTGACATCTAAGTTGGGATCCTGGCAGATTGAAAAGATGCTGGCATCATTGATTGTAATAGAGAAATCAGGGAGATTAAAGAAAACAGTAAGAAGGGGAGGATTGGGTAGACTTGGGAGAGGGGGGATGTGGTTGCAATAGGTGGCATCTTAGCTGAGCATTGAAAAAAGATCACAGAATTATGGATTTTTCAAGTTGGAAAGGACTATAGTGACCACACTGTCCATGTCAGACATAAAGTGGAATCCCAGCCTCCTCTATCATCATCATCATCTTCTGGAAAAATGAATAACTGGAAAAGTGGTCATCCAGTCTTTGCTTCAAATCCTCCAATGAGGGAGAACCCATTCCCTCTGCAGGCAACCCATTATACTTTTAGACAGCTCTCACTGTTAGAAAATGCTTTTCTTACTGGAAATTGAAAAGATGCCCATCAATTGGAGAATGGCTGAATAAATTATGGTATATGAATGTTATGGAATATTATTGCTCTGTAAGAAACGGCCAGCAGGACGATTTCAGAGAAGCCTGGAGAGACTTGCATGAACTGATGCTGAGTGAAATCAGCAGAACCAGGAGAACATTATACACAGCAACAAGACTATACGATGATCAATTCTGATGGACATGGTTCTCTTCAACAATGATGGGATTCAAACCAATTGTGCTGCAATGAAGATAGTCATATACATCCAGAGAGAGGCCTGTGGGAACTGAGAGTGAACCACAACACAGCATTTTAACGCTTTCTGTGAATATTTCCATGCATTTTGTTTTCCTTCTTAGGTTGTTTTCTTCTTCTCTTTCTAGATCTGATGTTTCTTGTGCAGCAAGATAACTGTATAGATATGTATACATGTATTGTATTTGTCATATAATTTATCCTATCTAGCATGTATTAGATTACCTGTCATCTAGGGGTGGGGGGTGGGGGGAAGGAAAGGAAAAGCTTGGGAAAAAACAAGTTTTTTTGCAAAGGTCAGTGTTGAAAGGTCACTCATATGTTTTGTAAATAAAAAGCTTTATTAAAAAAAAAGAAAATGCTTTTCTTACATTGAGCTAAAAATTTGTCTCATAACTTCCACCCTAGACAAAATAAAGGTATCCCTTCTACATGATGGTCCCTCAGATATTTAAGGTTATCTCCCCTGTTCCCTCGGAGTCAGGTCCATGCTCAATATTCAGTTCTTTCATCTCCTCTTAGAACAGCATGATCCTGACACATGCAACAAACAATCTAGATGCGGTCAATGGAAGTATCCTTTCCCTGGTCTTTGACATGATGCTTTTCATTCAGCCTACAACAACATGCTGCCTCAAATTTATTATACATTAAAGCTTTCAGATATTTTTCAAATTAAAATGTCACACAGTCATGCTTATATAATCTTTCAGTTATAATTTTAAAAATTAGATAAACAGTGTGCCAAAATAAGTGACAAAGGAGGGTCTGTTCTCCCACTGGTTACAGCATCATGGGGTACATGGGGTCAGATGGGGAGAACACATGGAAATATGTCTTATGTCTTAAGCCACAGGCCCCCATATCTTGGGGTGATGTCATTGAGTGATATGGTGCTCTAGCATTCTTGACTCTGTAGCCCTTGTCAGCTACACTGCCCTCTGGTGGGCTTCTCTGACAAGTCACTCTCTGCCCAGCAGTTCTGCTGCCATCTTCTGGATTCCTCTTGTCTCACAGCCTCTCCTTCGCAGGGACCAGATGCCCCTCCAATAACCAGCTATAGCCTCAGGACAAGTGCTCCAGTGCCTCACGCCCCACCCCCATTTCTATTTTCTCGCTACCACTCAAGAGTTCTTAGGTCAAAATCTAAATTCTAATGCAAGACTCTTAGCAAACCTGAACTTGCCTGAACTCTACAAATCAGCCCAGTGTCTTGGCAAAGGAGTTGCCTGAAACCTGGGTAGTTAATTCTTTCAATTTCACCCCCATACACAACCCATTAACATTCCTAGTTGCTCTGCAAGTCAATAATAGGGAACATGTATATAGCATCTACTATTTGCCATTTGATCTTCACAACAACACTGGGAGGCAGGTATTATTATTATCAAACCCATTTTACAGATGAGGAAACTGAAGCAAACCGAAATTAAGTGACTAGCCCAGGATCACACAGCTAGGATGCTCGTGAGGCTGAATTTGAACTCAGGACTCCCTAACTCCAGGCCTACATCTCTAGCTAAGACAGAAAACCATGTTCAGCCTGTGGTGCTCCCCTATATCTCTGGGGTGTGTTCTGAGAATGGCTGCCAGAATGAGGAAGGATCTCATTGACCCAACTTGATTTGGCCTTCAATCCAATATTTAAGTACCTGCTACTATGTGCTCAGCTCATTGTTAAGTTCTGGTAGAAATAAAAGCCAGAATTTCTGTAATGCTTTCAAGTTTTAAGGTCTTAAAGCATTTTTCATGATACAGCCCTATGAGATGGATAAAGGTAAATAAGAGATGGTGATGGTCTTTATGGAACTTATATCCTTTTTTAATGTTCTATTTTAATTTTATTGTTTGCTGTTTCTTTTTTAATAATAGCTTTTTATTTTCAAAATTAATGCAAAAATAGTTTTCAACAGTTACTCTTGCAAAACCTTGTTTAAATTTTTTTACCTTCCCTTCCCCAAGTAATCCAATATATGTTAATCATGTGCAATTGTTGTACACATATTTCTACATTTCTCATGCTGTACAAGAAAAATCAGATCAAAAAGGGAAAAAATGAGAAAGAAAGAAAAAAAAGGCAGCAAACAACAGCAAGAAAGGTGAAAATAGTTTTAATTTTAAAAAAAAGAAAGAATTCAAGCCATTCTCCAATCAATAAATGGTCAAAGGATATGAACAGACAATTTTCAGAGGATGAAATTAAAACTATGTAGTCATATGAAAAGGTGCTCCAAATCACTATTGATCAGAGAAATGCAAATTAAGACAACTCTGAGGTACCACTACACACCTGTCAGATTGGCTAAAATGACAGGAAAAGATAATAACGAATGTTGGAGGAGATGTGGAAAACTGGGATACGAATCCATTGTTGTTGGAGTTGTGGATGGATCCAACCACTCTGGAGAGCAATTTGGAACTATGCTCAAAAAGCTATCAAACTGTGCCTACCCTTTGACCCAGCAGTGTTTCTATTGGGCTTATATCCCAAAGAGATCTTAGAGGAGGGAAAGGGACCCACATTTGCAAGAATGTTTGTGGCAGCCCTTTTTGGAGTGGCTAGAAACTGGAAACTGAATGGATGCCCATCCATTGGAGAATGACTGAATAAATGATGGTATATGAATGTTATGGAATATTATTGTTCTGTAAGAAATGACCAGCAGGATGATTTCAGAGACGCCTGGAGAGACTTGCATGAACTGATGCTGAGCGAAATGAGCAGAACCAGGAGATCATTGTACACAGCAACAACAATATTACATGATGATCAACTCTGATGGACATGGCTCTCTGCAACAATGAAATGTCTCAAACCAGTTCCAGTTGTTCACTGAAGAAAGCCATATACACCCAGAGAGAAGGATTTTAAATGTGGACCACAACATAACATTTTCATGCTCTCGATTGATGTTTGCTTGCATTGTGTTTCCTTTCTCTGATTTTTCTTTCTTGTAGATACGATTTTTCTTGCACAACAATGATAAGTGTGGAAATATGTGTATATATATATATATGTATATATATATTCGACTTGTCAAGTATTTTAACATAATTAACATGTAGTGGACTTCCTGCCATCTAGGGGATGGGAGGGGACTGGGGGTAAAATTTGTAAAGGAAAGCTTTGTAAAGATCAATGCTAAGGAACTACCCATACATATGTTATGCAAATAAAAAGCTTTAATTAAAAAAAAATTTTAAAAACTACTCCCAAGCACTCTGGGAAGGAAGGCAAGAATAAGCTGGGATTCCTGCTCTCAGTGAGCTTGTGGTTTATGTGTATGAAATACTTGGGACAAACCAAGGCAGAAGGATGGATAGATGAGAGACACAGACACATAGAGCTACTAGATAAGATTTATTAAGCATGTTCATTAACCATTTATTAAATGCCAGGCATTGTGCTAAATAATAAATATAAAATTAAAAAAAATAAATAAAAAATGTGGATAAAAATAGAAGCAATTTCTGGTCACAGTATACAGAAAGGCACATAGTTTTTCCGTATCGAAAAAATTCTTGCTAATGGAAAGACAAAGGCAAGGAAAACCGAAAGACATTTCGTGTCTAAAGATGCAGATTTTTTTTCATTCTATGATGGCTCAATTTGGAAAAAGCTGGAGCACTTCCCCAACTTGGAATTGCTATTTTGCAAAATCTTTCCTTGAAGCATCCTATAGAGTTGCTGACCAGATTGCCCAACAAAAGAAACCCCACACTGTTGGAGAGATTTTAGTAAAGTTCTGAGCATTGTAAATAGCCAATCTAGTTTGTGGACTGGAACAGGGGAGAAAATTAGAAGTGACTCTGTTGTTAAATGATAGGATGTGTTTTAGAATAATTGATATTCATCTTAACAATTTTGAAATGAGTCATTGAGAAATTCATCGCCTCTTCATTCCCTTTCCAGTATTTTCTTGGTATAACCAGATCTCTACTTTTGTTTACTATATATATGGTGACTCCATCAAAGGAGAATTTTAAATTTGTGAGTCTTTTTTGGAAACTATAAAGGTCTGTTGACCTTCTGGAAATGGTGGAAAGTTATGTTTTGCTAAACAAAAATCTGA
>JAJPUD010011480.1:0-29885 GCA_023553655.1 Myrmecobius fasciatus
GCAAGCAGAGCAAAGTGGCCCAGGCGTCTCCCAGGGGCTTCCTGGGTGCCCAAAACCCGCCCCTCTATCGCCGCCCTGACTTCCGCCCCGGCTGGAGTCTGATCTCGAGCAGGCTGATTTCCCCTGAGGCTAACCTTCTCCAGAGTTCTTTCACGGTAGGTCTTTGATAGAAGTGCGTTGTAGTCCAAATGCTTGGAGGTGCTCTCACTCAGAAACCAGTTGGAAGGCTTACTTTGTCTGGGATTGAGGGAATGTCGGAGGAGTTCACAGAGAAAGCTGTCCGCCGTTCGCCATCTTGGCTCCGCCCATCCTTGATTTAAGTTTCAAGGATGGGAGACATTAGAGAGAATGCTGGTCATTTAAGGCCTAATTTGATTGTGGAGTTCCCACTATCACTAGAAAAACTCAAATATGTAACTAAGTAAAAATGTTGTAAACAATTTTAGATAATCTTTTAATATCAATCATATGTAAATTTCTTTCTATATTCTAGTATTCACTTTTCTTAAGTTTCTAGACTTTGGAATGAGAATCTATTTTTGATATGTTTAATTTTATTTTCCCCTATTTACATGTCAAGAAGATTTTTAGCATTCATTTTTTTTCTTTTTTTGCTGAGGCAATTGGGGTTAAATGACTTGCTCAGGGTCACACAGCTAGGATCAAATTTGTGATCAAATATGAGGCCAGATTTGAACTCAGGTCTATCTGACTTCAGGGCTGGTGTTCTATCCACTGCACCACCTAGCTGCCACTTTAGCATTCATTTTTACAAAATTTTGAGTTCCAAATTTTTCTCCTTCCCTCCTTCATTCCTCATCTCTTTCAAAGATCACAATTTGATATAGTTTATATATTCACTAATATGTAAAACGTATTTCCATTATTAGTCACAGTTGTGAAATAAACAAACAGATCAAATGGAAAAAAAAGGCAAGAAAAAGTAAGTGAACAAAATGCACTTTGATCTCCATTACAAGTCCATCAGTTCTTTTTCTGATTATGGATAGCATTTTTTTTAAATGAGGCCTTTCTTAATGTCTTGCTAAGAAGAGTTAAATCAATCATAGTTGATGATCACATAATATTGCTATTACTGTTCAGATTATTCACCTAGTTTTGCTCACTTCCTTCATTATCAGTTCATGTAAGTCTTTCCAGGTTTTGTTTTGTTTTGTTTTGTTTTTTTAAATCAACCTCATCATCACTTCTTATTGCACAATTCCATGCACATACCACAGCTTGTTCATTCATTTCCCAATTGATGAGCATCTCCTCAATTTCCAACATTTTTATACCACAAAAGGCTGCCATAATACAAATATTATTGCATCTATAATTTCTTTTTCTTTCTTTATAATCTCCCTGGAATATAGACCTAGTACTAACATTGCTGAGTCAAAGGACATGCACAGTTTGGATGCCCTTTGGACATAGTTCCAAATTTTTCATTCAGAATGCTTAGATCAGTTCACACTCTACTAATAGAGCATTTTGTTTTTGATTTTTCCACATCCTTTCCAATATTTATCTCTTTTTTATAATATTGGTCCATTCTATAGGTGTTGCATAATACTTTAATGAAATTTGCATTTCTCTAATAAAAGGTAAATTGGAGCACTTTTTCATATGCCTATAGATAATCTGACTTCTTCATCTGAAAACTTCTTGTTCATATCATTTGACCATTTATCAATTGGAGTATGGCTTTTATTCTTCTATCAGAGACACTGGTTATAAAGATTTTTCCAGAGTTTTACTTTCTTTTTAATCTTGGGCAATGGCTTTGTTTGCATAAAATTATTTTAATTTAATTTAATCAAAATTATTTATTTTGAATTTTATAATGCTATCTCTTGTTTGATCATGAAGTTTTTTTTGTTTTCCATAGGTCTGACAGTATGCTATTTTTGTCCTTCTATTTAGCCAATGGTTTCACTCTATATGTCCAATTCACAAATCAATTTTGTACTTATCCTGAAATGCAGTGTGAGATATTGGTCTCTTGGTAGTTTCTGCCCTATTGTTTTCTAGTTTCTCAGCAATTTTAATCAAATAATGTGTTTATAATTGACTTTTTGACAAAATTCTTGTTTTGAAATTAACTGGAAATGAAATCAAATGTGGTATTATCATTCCATATATGGTTGCTTTTGGACATGTTATTTACCCTCTTTGGGTTTCTTTCACCATCAAAGAAATCATCTCTATCATTATTTCTACAAATCTTTCATCAAACTAGTTTTCCCTTTGTCATTTTCACATTTATGAACAACAGTATTTTTGCTAGAATTAAGGAAATCTGAAAGCAAAATATAAAATTAAATATGTAAGAATATTATTATTCTTTTTAAATATAAGTGTTCAACGTGTATTTAACTCATCTAACATTATTTGCATGACTTATTCTACTATATTAGATTGTGAAAGCTTAACATATGAAGTAATAATCTGAATTTATGAAAAAATAAAATAGAAACAGGTTATTAGAATAAATTGCACTTTAAGTGAGTTGTATTCTTTTATGAAATTTTGTTAGTACATCTATGTTAGCCCATATATGAAATATGTAAATATTGAATATTATCCAAAACTAAATAACCTTTTGTTTGGTATAATTCAACTAAATTGCAAATTTTTAAAATTAATGTACAATGACATCATTATTTTTACTCTGAAAGCATGCAATCAGGTTCCATATATCATAAATTGTTGCAATATGAATAATGTAAATATCAAGGACTTTAGCTAATGTTAATTGAATATCTCTATCTTTGTAGTAAAAAAAAAAATAACCTTGATAAAAACCTAAGTTTCATAATCCAGTCATACATAAACATCATCTTGAATCCCAGAAGAAGGTACTTAACTGTCACTTGGAGAGATAACTTTAGATTGGCCTGACTTACCTAGGACTTTGAAATCATAAGAAATAAATTAACATATCAACTTGGGTTTAATTTCAATTGTTTTTCTTATTCAAGATTTCTAAATATATACCTCTGATACTTATTCATTATGTGATTCTGGGCAAGTTGCTTAACTTCTAAATATTTCACTTTGCTAATCTATAAAAATACAGTTTGTTTGGATGTCTTATAAGATTCCTTTAAGCTTTAAATCAATAAATGTATGAGAATTCATTTGAACCTTTATTTAACCTGTATACGGTATGCAAATGATATAGTGCCAACAGAATTAATATGTATATTCCAATAAACTGAAAGAGTATTTTGGCTATCTGGGAATAAGCATAATTATAAAAAAAATAAGAGAGAGCTCTGAGGCTAAGTCCTTTCTTACAGTTTATAAAGTCTACAAATATATACACATAAGAATTGTCCCTGTTTTATTTAAGACTCAGAAGGTACTTGAAATTGGGGAATTGTTAAAGTGTTATTTCTCAAGCAACTGTCCACTGGGAATATGAACCAAATCAGAAATATGAAGTATATGCCAGAAATCAAAAGCTTATTGTGTCCAGAAAACAATCATATTGACATCATATTTTACCTCTAAGAAAAAGAAAAAAATAAGAATCTATTTACCAAGTATGACCATGAATTTCTGATTGTTCAAGATGGAGTAAGTCATGGCTAGGCCTTGGAGAAAGAATGGTGAATAAAAGAATTTCTCTGTGTGTGTGTGTGTGTGTGTGTGTGTGTGTGTGTGTGTGTTTCTCTATTGCTCTTCTCTTTCTTCATCATTAGATATAGATTTATTTCTATCTACATATTAGTGACATTTATAACTAGACTCTTATTTTTTCTTTTCTTTTTAAAAGTAAAATATCATGCCTATTTAATATTTATATGAAACACCAGCAACAAGAAGAGTAACATTTGGTACCCACGTTTGGATTGACAAAGCACATGTGAGAATAACAAGCATGGAAACACATAGAGCACAATGCATAGAAATACAAAAGATAAGTCTGATCACAAGGAACTAACAAGAGAGACAATAAGAAAAAAATTAACTGTGTACAAACAAGATATATACAAGACTAATTAGAATGAAGGACCTGGCATTTAGAGGAGAAGTCAAATCTATCTTGTAAAAGATAAGATTTAATCTGAGATTTGAAGTAAGATAGGGAAACCAAGAGGCAGAGATGAGGAATAAGAGTATTGTAAGAAGGGAGGAAAGCCAGTCACACTGTTAGCAATCTGAGATGCAGTGTTTTCTGCCAGGAATAGCAAGGCCACTATTTCTGGATTGTAGAATATGTAGGGGTGGAAGAGAGTGAAATATGCTGTAAAAAGCCAGGAAAGAGAGAAATTTGCAAAGTTATGAAGAAGTCTGAATGCTAAATAGTATTTTATATTTGGACATGAAGATGATAATGGGAGAGCCACTAAAGTTTATTAAATAAAGGGGTAACAGGTCAGATGTGCACTTTAAGAAGATAATTTTGAAAGCAAAGCAAAGGGTGGCCTAGAACACTAAGAGACTGGTGGCAGCCAGATCAGCTAATTGCATTGTTAAGGTATGGACTGAGAAGACCCTGTATTAGGATTATGGTATGACCAAAGAAGCAAAGGGTGAAAGTATAGAGACATAAAGAGAAGGTAGAATTTATTATCTTGTCACCAGATTGGATATGGTGTGAAGAATAGAGAATGATGACATGTAAGTTATAGGACTTGTTAACTAAGAGGATAATTATTCCTTCAAGAGTATAAAGAGAATTTAGAAGGGGACAGGATTTAGGGGTTAAGCAAATAATTTCCTTTCTGTGCATATTAAGTGTAAGGTTTTTTTTTTGTTTGTTTTGTTTTGTTTTGTTTTTCAGGAAATCCACTCTGACATCTAATTCACAGATGGTAATTCAAGCCTTGAGATTGAGATGGGACTGGATAAGTAAAGATGAAAATAACTTAACACAGACATAATGGTTCAATATTTGGGAGTTTGTGAGACCACCAAGTGTACACCAAGTGTAGAGGGCCCAAGTCACATTTGGAGATGACAACTTTTAGTTAGCATGACCTGGAGAAAGATTTAAAAAAAAACAAAAGCAAAGAAGCAAACAATAATGACAAAAGCAAAACAAGAAGAGTTGATCAGACATATAGGAACAGAACTAGGATAGGCAAATACCATGGAAACCTATAGAGAGGAGAATGTCAAGAAAAAGAGAATAATTGACAGTATCAAAAGTTAGAAACAATTTAAGAAGGATAAGTTTGTTTTTTCTTAAACCATTACATTTAGAAATTAAAAGAGCATTAGTAAATCTGGAGAAATAAAGTATTGTGGTTGAATAATGAAATCAGAGGCTATACTCTGGTTTAAAAGAGAGTAAACAGAAAAAAAAGAAGTGAGATAATGACTATACAGATTTTTTTCTAGAAGCTTAGCTACAAAATGACCAAAAGATATGGAATAAGAGTCTGAGGAGATGAATGGTTGAGATTAGGCTTTTTTGAGGATGAGGGAGACATGGATATGTTTGTGGAATGAAGCAAGCAGTCAATAAATGAGGAGAGATTGAAGTTGAAGAGGGAACATTTTCCAGGAAAAGTTAGGGTAGAATAACATCATTTTTATAAGTATATGGCTTTAGGGGCAGCTAGGTGGTACATCAGATAGAGCATAGGCCCTGGAATCAGGAGAATTTAAGTTTAAACCTAGCTTTAAAGAGACACTTACTACCCATGTGCACTAAAGCAAATTATTTAACCCCAATTGCCTGAAGGGAAAAAAAAAAGTTGAGGAGTTTCCAATGTTGAGCAGAAAAGTGATCTCTTCATGTGGTTTAGAATAAAGGAAAAAAAATTGTGGTAGAAGCTATCTGGATAATGAGTTGATAAAAGGGAGACAAGAAGAGGGGGCTCTCAGGAAATGGCCTCATTTGTTTTAGGGAAATATAAGACAAGACTCTCAAATGTTTAGTGAAATATAAGATAAGATCTCATAGTAAAGGTAGGACTCCCAAGCTCCAGCTTCTGAGAGAAGAACTCACTATTTGACAAAAATTGCTGGGAAAACTGGAAAATAATGTCAGAAAATCAGTATAGTCCTACATCTTACACCCCATACCAAAATAAGGTCAAAATAGACACATGATTTGAACATAAAGGATGATACTATAAACAAATTAGGAAAACAAAGGATAATTTACCTATCAGATATTTGAAGAAGGAAGGAATTTATTATCAAAATAACTAGACAACAGTATGAAAGGCAAAATGGACCACTTTGATTGCATTACATTAAAACATTCTTGAACAAACAAAACCAACAGAAACAAGATTAGAAGGGAAGTACAAAGCTGGGAAAAATCTTTACAGACAGTATTTCTGATAAAGGTCTAATTTCTAAAATATATGAAAAAAGATGTCAAATTTATAAGAAAAAACATCATTCTCAGTTTGATAAATGGCCAGAAGATATGAACAGACAATTTTCACTTAACAAAATTAAGGTCATTTATTATTATATGAAAAATGCTCTAAATCATTATTGACTAGAGAAATGTAAATTAAAACAACTCTGAGGTACCACCTCACACATCTCCGATTGGCTAAGGTGACCAAAAAAATAATGATAAATGTTGGAGAGAATGTAGGAAAATCAAGACTCTAATGTATTATTGGGGGAGTTGTGAAATGATACAACTATTCTGAAGAGCAATCAGGAACTATGCCCAAAGAGACATGAAACTGTGTATAGCTTTGACCCCACAGTACCATTACTGGGTCTCTATCCCAACAAAATCATAAAGGAGGGGAAAAGATCCACATATGGAAAAAATGTTTGTAGCAGCTCTTTTTGTGGTAGCAAAATATGAGTAGATGGGGAATGGCTGAACAAGTTGAGGTATAAGGAGATAATGGAATATTATCTTTTTGTCTACAAAAATGGTGAACAAGCTGAGTATAAAAGGTTTGGAAAGATTTGCATGTACTGATGCTGAGAGAAACAAGCAGAACCAGGAATGCATTGTACAAAATAACAGCAAGGATATATAATGATCTACTATGAAAGACTTGGTTCTTTTTTAGTAATCCAGGGATCCAAAGCAATCCCTTTGGACAGAAATACCATTTGCATACAGAAAAAGAATTAAGGAGACTGAATGTAAATCAACACATGCTATGTTCACTTATTTTTTCCTGTTTTTATGTTATCTCTCCCATGGTTTTCCCTTTTGTTCTGAATTTTCTCACTGAAAATGATTCATAGGGCCAGGTGTAGTGGAATTAAATAAACTTACTACAATAAAAAGAGGTAGAGGAGACATAAAATGTTTGAGGAGAATTAAAATGTTTAGAAGGATTACTATGGTAAGGAAGATAGTTAATTAAATAGGCTGGTGTAAGTGAATTGGCTAGCATGGGTTACTCAGATTTGAGATTATATAACAATAATTTTTTAGAAGTTCAAGTCATCATAGTTTCATGATTTTCTCCAGCTTCTTTCAGTAGCATCTATATAGAAATGAAAGCCCAAGATGTTTGTATTGATCAGTTCAAGTTTCAAAATTTGAAGAGCTAAAGAAATTGGGTTATTCTTCTCATATAACAGGAGATCATAATTAACTGTGATGCAATGGCCTTTTTTGTCTTGCTTAGAGAGAAGAGATCTGGTCCTCAATGGAAGATATTTTTCTTCTTCCCACAGGAACCAGAGAACTGAAAGTATTTTCCCATTATACCAAAGGCAGAAGAATTGTGTGTTATAGAAGAATATTTTTTTTTCCTTTGAAGTCACAAGAGGAAGGAGGATATGCTTGAAACCAGGTGCAATGGACTGCTATTTTCTTTTCATTTGCCAAAGACAGGAGACAAAGTTTACTATGTAAGGAGACAAAGTTTACTACGTAAGGAGACAAAATTCAGTTCATATTGGAATGGTATTTTTTCTAAAGACCAGTCAGGAGACCAGTATGATGAAAGGAGAACACATTATTTGCTATAACAAAACTGTCTTTGCTTTAGATACTTCTTCCACTGAGACAAGGCAAATAACCTGTCAGAATTAAAGATCCTCATACTGTTTCCCTAACTGTTATAATATGAATTGTTTTGAAAGTTTTCTATATACAGACATGTTCAAGACCCAGTGGGCCTTTGTATGGTAGTTTCTTTGAATTATATATGATTCTTTGAGAATCAGGAACAGGAGGACTTAGAGTACAGCCTTTACCAAACTGCTAAGGCACTTGGAAGTTGCAACAAAAAGATTTGATAGTTTATCTGAGATAGTTGTGAAACTGTGGAAAAAATGTAAAGGATTCTTTGTTTCTCTGAAGAACAACAGAGAGGATCAAAAGTATACTGTGTAAGATGTGCTTATTTGGGGAGATTTAAACTGTGCAATAGTCAGAAGGAAGGGCCTAAGACACATTCTTCCCCTTTGAGGTGCACTAAGCTCTTTGTTGTGAGAACCATGTGAAATAGTTTGGCATTGCACAAGTTGTTATCCCTATTTTTCAAGGAAACAGGCTGAGAGAAATGAAATGACTTCAATTGTCATAACTAATAAGTGGAATATCTAAAATCCTGGTCTTTTGACTGAGATCATCATACTATATTACTATGTATGCAGGTGTCAATAACAATTTATTTAAAATTCTGTCTCAGACATATTTTTATATATCACTGGGAAAGTCACTTAACAATTACATCTCAATTTTCTTGTTTGTTAAATGGGAATAGTAGGGCAACCTTCTCTAGGTTGTCATGAGAATCAAATAAATTTGTATGTAAATTACTTTATATATTTAAAGTCCAATAAAGATTTATCTATATTAATAATTATTATTACTAATATTAAAATTCGTTCTGCTTGGGTGATAATTTCCTAATGAAAATGACAAAAATACACAGGAAGACTTTAGTCTTGAGGAAAGACAGATAACTGAGTGAATCTCACTTAAAATGTTTCTTCTTAAAACATGAAAGTAAATTAATTCTTGACATCTTGCTGAAATCACCTTGCAAAAGTAGATATAAATGAGAAAGGATTTTGTTCTACTGGATGATTAGGGCACCATAAGGATTGTGAAAGGCACAAATAAGAAGGAATAAAGTAGAAATCAGAAGAATTGTGAGTGTGTCCAAGTTACCTGACAGTTCATAATAAATAAGGAGCCATATATCAGGTGTAGGTTTATGTGCACTTTAAATATGAAGAATGTTGTATTCAATATCAGAGAAAAAGTATCTGGTAGTTCATGTATTATAATTACAAAGAAGGTAAATCAAGAAGAATTTATTTACTTGTTTCATTCAAGTCCAACAGTTCTTGATCCCATTTGGGGTCTTCTTAGAAAAAATATGGGAATGCTTTGCCATTTCTTCCTCTAGACCATTTCACAGATGAGGAAACTGAGATAACCATGATTTAGTAACTTCCTTATGTCATACAGCTAGTAAATGTCTACATTTGAATCTTCTGACAAGAATCCCAGTGCTCTATTCACTATGCCACCTATCTGCCTCCAAAATAGAAAAAAAAAAATAATAATGATCAATTTTTGTATAAGTTCCATGAACCCCTGAGAAAAAAGTATACTCACTTTTATCACCATTCAATTGCCTCCAGAGATCTATCATACCTAACTTTTCTAGCCTTTTGTTTACCTCCTAATTTCTTTCTTATTTATTTTGTGATTTGATTTATCTAATTCTGAGAAAGCAAGGTTGAGATCCCCCACTAGTATAGTATTACTGTCTATTTCTCCTTGCATCTCTGTTAGTTTCTCCTCTAGGAATTTGGATGCTATACCACTTGGTGCATATACGTTTAGTATTGATACCTCTTCATTGTCTATGGTACCCTTTAGTAAAATATAGTTTCCTTCCTTATCTCTTTTAATTAGATCTATTTTTGTTTTTTTTTTTGTTTGTTTTTTTTTTACTTGATCCGAGATAAGGATTGCTACCCCTGCCTTTCTTTGTTCATCTGAAGCACAGAAGATTCTGCTCCAGCCCTTTACCTTCACTCTGTATGTATCTCTATGTTTTAGATGTGTTTCTTGTAAACAACATATTGTAGGATTCTGGCTTTTAATCCAGTGTGCTACCCGCTTCCATTTTATGGGAGAGTTCATCCCATTCACATTCACAGTTAAAATAACTATATCTGTATTTCCTGCCATCTTATTTACCCAGAGTTATGATTTTCTCTTCCCTTTCCCCTCTCTCCCTTCCCCCATCCCAAGTACTTTATTTTTGATGACCACCTTCCACCAATATTCCTCCCCCCTTTAGAATCCCTCCCTCCCCTTTATACCTTTCCCCTAATTCTTCTGTTAGTTTATCCCTTTCCTTTCCTCCTTTCCCTCCCATCTTCGCACAAGGAGGGTCAGGCCTTTCTTTGAAGGCAAATGTGTTTGATATACTCTCTTAGAGTCCAATCTAATGGGAGTAAGGTTTACACAATACTCATCGCCCTGCCTTCTTTCCCTCAATGATATTAGATCTTCTCTGTCCCTTTATGAGATTTTGCCTTATTTTGCCTCCTTTATTTTTACTTTATTTTTCCTCTTTCCCCCCTTTTTATTTTAGTATGGTAACCCTTCTACCTCTAATTTCCTTTCCATTATTATCAAAGAAAAATCGAATTATAACCCCATTCTTTAAGGATACCTATAGAAGAAATATAGTTCTCAAGAGTTCTTTCCTTTTTACCTTTATATGCTTCTCTTGAGTTCTGTGTTTGGAGGTCAAATTTTTTGTTCAGATCTGGTCTTTTCATTAGAAATAGGTGAAATTCTCCTGTATCATTGAATGACCATCTTCTTCCCTGAAAGATGATGCTCATTCTAGCTGGATAACTTATTCTTGGCTGTAATCCAAGTTCTTTTGCCTTTCAGAATATCTGATTCCAGGCCTTTTCAATCCTTTAATGTAGAAGCTGACAGATCTTGTATAATTCTAATTACAGTTCCTCGGTATTTGAACCGTTTCTTTCTAGCTGCTTGCAATATCCTTTCCTTGGTGTCATATTCCCAAATTTTGGCCACGATATTCCTTGGGGTTTTAATTTTGGGGTCTCTTTCAGGAAGTGATTGGTGAATTCTTTCAATGCCAATTTTGCCTTCTGATTCTAAAACATCAAGGCAATTCTCTTTCATGATTTCCTGGAAGATAGCATCCAGGTTCTTTTTTTCATCTTGGCTTTCAGGGAGTCCGATAATCCTTAGATTGTCTCTCCTGGATCTGTTTTCCAAGTCAGTTGTTTTTCCTAGGAAATATTTCATATTTTCTTCTATTTTTTCATTTTTTTTGTTTTTGTTTGATTCTTGAAGTCTAATTGAGTCATTTACTTCTATTTGTTCAATTTTAATTTTTAAAGTATTATTTCCTTGAGTTATCTTTTTTAGCTTTTTTTGTAGCTGGCCAATTGAATTTCTTGATTCAGTGCATTCTTTTTCCATTTTGCCAATTTTATTTTTCAGTGAATTTTTGTCTTTTTACAATTCACCATTTTTATTTTCCAGTGAATTGGTGATTTTTTCCAATTCACCAAATTTGTTTTTCAGTGAATTGTTTTCTTTTTCCAATTCACCAGTCCTGTTTTCCAGTTTTTGATATCTCTGCTGCCCTGATCTCAATTTATTTCCCCATTCTTCTTCTAGCTCTCTTTTGAGATTCTTTATGCAGTCTTCCAGGTAAGCCTTCTGAAAGGGAGACCAGCTTAAGTCCGCCTTTGTTGCTTCCTCTGGGATTGTTTTCAGAATCTCAGGATCTGGGGACTGCCTTACTTTCTCTCCATAGAAGCTGTAGATAGTGAGAGCTCTCTTCTGCTTCTTACTCATGGTTTTGAGCTGAGGTATCAGTCACCAGCAGGGAATACTGCCGCAGTTTCAGTTTGCCCTGGGGCAGTGCTCTCTTCTGCTTCTTGCTCATGATTTAAAGTTGGGATATTGGTCAAAAGCAGAGAAAACTGCAACAATTTGTATTTGCCCTGGGGCAGTTTGCCTAGTTGACTTTCCGCCTGAGGCTGAGCAGCTAGATCTACACTAGGACCACGTTTTCAGCTGCTCTCAATCCACCCTTTACCAAAGGCAGATCTGCCAAAGCACCTGCTCACAAGCAGAGCAAAATGGCCCAGGCGTCTACCAGGGGCTTCCTGGGTGCCGAAAATCCGCCTCTGTCGCAGCCCGACTTTCTCCCCGGGCGCGCTGGCGTCTCATCCCGCCCAGCAACCAATTCCCCTGAGACTAACCTCTGGAGTTTTTTAAAAGTAGATTGTTGACAGAAGTGCATTGTACCCCAAGTGTTTGGTGGAGCCCTCACTCCAGAACCAGTTCAGAGGCTCAGTTTGTCTGGGTCTGAGGAAAGGTCTCAGGAGCTCACAGAGAATGCTGTCTGCAGTTTGCCATCTTGGCTCCGCCCAGGCAGTCAGTGTTTCTGATAAAGGTTGCATTACTAAAATATATAAACAGTTGTGTTATATTTGTAACAATACAAATCATTCTACAATTGATAATTGGTTAAAGAATATGAACAATTTTCCAATGACAAAATGTTGTAAATTGCTATTGATTAGAGAAATGCAAATTAAAATAACTGATGTAGCATATCACACCTCTCAGACCGACTAAGATGGCAAGAAAAAGATAATGACAAATCTTGGAGGTGATGAGAGAAAACTTTTGCATTGTTGATGGAATTGTGAAATGATCCAACCATTCTGTAGAGCAATCTGGAACTATGCTCAAAGTATTATAAAACTATGCATACACTTTGACCCAGTACTGGCACTATTGGATTTACATTGTGTGGAAATCATAAAAGAAGAAAAAAGATGCACAGGTGAAAAAAAAATTTGTAGCAACTCTTTTTGTGGTAACAAAGAATTGTAAATGAATGGATGTCCCTCAGATGTGGAATGGCTTAATAATCTGTGATATATAAAGGTAAAGGAATATTATTATTCTATAAAATGATGAATAAGGTGATTTTCAAAAAGATATGAAATTTGTTATATGAACTGATGCCAAATGAAACAAGCAGAACCAGGAATACATTGTACACAATAACAGGAAGAATATGTGATGATCAACTATGAAAGACTTGGTTCTTCTTAGTAATTCAAAAATCCAAAGCAATTCCCATAAACTTTGGATAGAAAATGCCCTCTACATCCAGAAAAAGGAAGTATGGATATTGAATGTAAATTAACACATGCTATGTTCACTTCTTTTTTCGTTTTCTTTCTCTCCCATAGTTTTTGTCTTTATTCTGATTTTTCTCTCCAAACATGATTCATAAAGCAATGTTTATTAAAATAAATTTATTAAGGAAAGGAAAGTGACTATACAAATGAACGTGAAAAAAATAATTTACACTTTTCATTACATCAAAATGAACATCCTATGCTTATAATTTTAGTAGGTTTTGCCTAAATGTCTCATGGTTTACTGAAGTTTTTTTTTTCTGAGTCACATCACATAATTTCCATAAATTCAAAAAGAAAAAATAGAAACTACTTTGCTTAGGTTATTTTTTTAAAATCAAAGAATTAATTAATATATATTTTTTAAAATGAGTAAAAAAAATTTCATGTGAAAAAGTTCTGGCGAGGATTATTTGAGTAGAAACTCAATACCACTTAATCATATAATATTTTAGCTTAAAAATCAAAGGTTATTTTTAGCTATATTAAGGGGAATAATAGCTAGACTGAGGAAAATAAAAATGCTTTAATCCTTATGGGATAACACATGGAATATCCTTTTTATATATGTTTTACGTACTGTTGTTAGAATGTGTCAAGGCAGTCCCATGGTTATAGAGGTGAATGGTGATCAACAAGATAATAAATAATTTAGAGAGCATTCCAATTGGGGACAAATACAAAAAAAAAATCAGACAATTATAGTACCTTGGAAAGGAGAAGAGTGGGAATTGGAGATCATAATATTTATCTTCAAGAATTTAATAAAGAAAGCAAGGAATTGAAAAGTTAGTGGATGACCATCAAGGACAATAGGTAAATAAGTTTTGGTATACAAATGTATAAGAAACTATCAGCAGACTGATTTCAGAAATGCCTGGAGAGACTTGAATGAAAATTGCTAAGTGAAGTGAGTAGAACCAAGAGAGTAATGAACACAGCAACAAGATTATGTGAAGATCAACTATGATAAACTTGGCTCTTTTCAATAATTAGTTGAATCAAGACAATTCCAACAGACTTGGTATGAAGGGAGCCATACACATCCAGAAAGAGGATTATGGGACTAAATGTACATAACAATATAGTTTTTTCACCTTGTTGTTGTTGTTTGCTTGCTTTTTATTTTCCTTTCTCAGTTTTTCCCCTTTTGATCTGATTCTTTTTTTTGTGCAGCGTGATCATTATGAAAATGTTTTAAAAATTAGATAAAAAAGAAGTCCTACCAAATTATTTCTGTGACACAAATATGGTACAGATAAAGAAACAGAAAAATAGAAAAGTCAAAACAAAAAAAAAAGAAAATTACAGGCCAATCTCCCTCATGAATATTGATGCAAAAATTTCAAATAAAATATTAGCAAAGAGATTACAGCAATTTATCAGCAAGATAATACACTATGACCCACTAAGCCGGATTCATACCATGAATTCAGGTCTGGGTTCAATACCAGGAAAACTATTAATATAATTGCTATATCAATATCAAAACCAAAAGAAATCATATGATAATCTTAATAGATGCAGAAAAAGTTTATGACAAAATACAGCACCCATTCCTAATAAAAACACTAGACAGCATAGGAATAAAGGAAGCCTTCCTAAAAATAATAAATATTTATTTAAAATCAACAACAAGCATTATTTTTAATGGAGAGAAGCTTGATGCATTCCCAATAAGATCAGGAGTGAAAGAAGGATGCCCATTATAACCACTATTATTCAAAATGGTACTAAAAATCTTGGCTTTAGCAATAATAAAAGAAAAGGAAATTAAAGGAATTCACATAGACAATGAGGAAATAAAACTATCACTGTTTGCAGGTGATATGATAATATACTTATAGAATCCTAGAAAATCATCCAAAAACCTACTGGAAGCAAATCACAGCTTTAACAAAATTGCAACATATAAAATAAACATGCACAAATCATCAGCATTTATATATATATTATATATATATATACATATACACACACATATATATATACATATATACATATACACACATATATATATATACATATATATATATACATACATATGTATATGTATGTATATATATATGTTACTGACAAAAACCCATCAGCAAGAAATGGAAAGAGAAATTCTATTTAAAATAATTGTTGATAAAATAAAATACTTGGGAGTATATCTGTGAAGACAAACCAAAGCATTATATGAACACAATTACTAAATACTTCTCACACAAAGAAGTCAGATCTAAACAACTAGAAAAATATAAATTGCTCATGAATATGCTGAAGTAATATAATCAAAATGATAAATTTGCCTAAATTGATCTACTTATTCAGTGCTGTACCTACCAATCAAACTGCTAAAAAATATTTTATAGAACTAGAAAAAAGTAATAACCAAAATCATCTGGAACAAGAAAAGGTCAAGAATAGCAAAGAAGTAATGAAAAAAAAATGGTGACTTAGCAGTACGAAACCAAAAATATATTATAAAACAACAGTCATCAAAATCATTTGGTACTGGCTAAGAAATAGAGTGGTGGATCATTAAAATAGATTGGATACACAGAACACAATATTCAAGACCTATAGTAATCTAGTATTTCTTAAGCTTACAAACTCCAGCTTCTGGAATAAGAACTTCACTATCTGACAAAAATTGCCAGGAAAACTGGAAAATAATGCCAGAAGCTCAGCATAGACCTACATCTCACACCCCATACCAAAATAATTTCAAAACTGATACATGATTTGAGCATAAAAAATGATACCATTTAAAAAAAATGGGAGATCAAAGGATACTTTATTGATCAAATCTTTGGAGAAAGAATGGGTTTATAACAAACAAATTACTAGAGAACCTTATGAAAGGCAAAATGGACAATTTTGATTACATTAAATTAAAAAGGTTTTGCAGAAACAAAACAACAGAACCAAGATTAAAAGAAAGGAACAAAGCTGGAGGGAAAAAAATCTTTATACCCAGTGTTTCTGATAAAGATCACACTTCTAAAATGTAAAAATAACAGTATCAAATGTATAAGAACACATAATTCCCCAATTGATAAATGGTCGGAGAATTTGAACAGACAGTTTTCAGATGACAAAATTAAAGCCATCTATAGGCATATAAAATGTTCTATATCACTATTGATTAGAGATATGCCAATTAAAACAACTTTGAGGTACCAATGTATACCTCTCAGATTGACTAAGATGAAAGTAAAAGATAATGACAAATACTGGCGGTGATGTGGGAAAATTGGGACGCTAATGTATTGTTGATGGAATTGTGAACTGACCCAAGCATTCTAGAGAATAGCCGAAAGGGCTATAAAACTGTTCATAGCCTTTCACCTAAGTCTGCCATTACTGGATCTGAATCCCAAGGAAATCGTAAAGGAAGGAAAAAGATCCACATGTGCAAAAATATTTGTAAACCTCTTTTGGTGGTAGTAATATATTAGAAAATGCCCATCAATTGGAGAATGTCTGAATAAGTAGTGTTATATGGAGGTAATAGAATATCATTGTTCTATAAAAATCGAATAACCAGCTGATTTTAGAAAGTCCTGCCTGGAAATATTTATATGAACTGATGCTAGGTAAAATAAGCAGAACCAGGAATATTATGGTCATAATAACAGCAAGAATGTGCATTGATCAACTATGAAAGATTTGGTTCTTCTCAGTAGTTCAGCGATCCATAGCAATCCTTTTAAACAGAAAATGCCATCTGCATACAGATAAA
Organism: Myrmecobius fasciatus; assembly: GCA_023553655.1. Taxonomy (NCBI): domain Eukaryota; kingdom Metazoa; phylum Chordata; class Mammalia; order Dasyuromorphia; family Myrmecobiidae; genus Myrmecobius; species Myrmecobius fasciatus. The sequence continues at coordinate 16,868 of JAJPUD010011480.1, forward strand.
GAACTAAGGAGACAATGTAATCAACACATATTCACTTCTTTTTTCTATTATTTTTTTTCTCTCTCTCATGGCTTTTCCCTTTGGCTCTGATTTTTCTATTTCAATATGATTCATAAAGCAATTTGTATTAAAAATAAATACATTTTGAAGAAAGAATTACATTATTTAGCTTTCAATTAATTTTTATTGGGCTTTACATAGCCTTTTATTACATGTAATTTTTATTGAATCATAATCTGAAAAAAAAAAAAAACAATATTTCAACCTTTATTAATTTGGTTGTGATTTTTATCCTTTAATAATACATATTCAATTTTTAGATGCCACGTAATAATAAGAAAAAAAAGAGCATTTATTTTATTCTCATTCAATTTTGGCCAGATAATTATCATATCTAACTTTTCTAAATTTTCTAAAATTCTATTTACATCTTTACATTTTTATTGCTTATTTTATGGTTGGATTTATTCAGTTCTGAGAAGAAGATTTTGAGGTCCTCCAGTCATATTCTTTTGCTGTCTGTTTCTTCTAACTCACTGAGCTTTTCTAATAAAAGATCTGAATGCTCTAACATTTGGTGCATATGTTTTTCATATTGATATTACTTCATTTTCTATAGTATCTTTAGCAAAATATAGTTTCTTTCCGTATCTGTTTTAATTAGATCAGTTTTTGTTTTTGCTTTGTCTGAGATTTTAACTGCTACTCCTGCTTTTTCTTTTAAAACATTAACTGATACTAAACCAAACTCCCAAGAAATCATTTTATTGACTTAGGGAAAAAAATAAAAAAAAAAACCTAAATTCATCTGGAAGAACAAAAGATCAAGAATTTCAAAGGAATGGGGGGGGGGGAAGCAAATGAAGGTGGCCTAGCTGTAACAGATCTAAAATTATATTATAAAGCAGAAAACATCAAAACCAATTGGTACTAAGAAACAGAGTAGTTGATCAGTGGAATAGGTTAGGTTCACAGGACAAAATATACAAGGACTATAGTAATCTAGTATTTGAAAAACCCAAAGATCTCAGCTTTTGGTATAAGAATTCACTATCTGACAAAAACTGCTGGGAAAATTGGAAACTAGTATGACAGAAACTAGGCATTGGTTCACACCCAACACCATATACTAAGATAAGGTTAAAATGGATTCATGATTTAGACATAAAGAGTGGTATTATATGGAAATTAGAGAAACATATGATAGTTTAACTCTCAGATCTGTGGAGGAGGAAGGAATTTGTGACCAAAGAAGAATTAGAGATCATTAATAATCAAAAAATAGATAATTTTGCTTATATGAAGTTTAAAAAGTTTTATACGAATAAAACTGTGCATACCTTTTGACCCAGCAGTGTTTCTACTGAACTTATGTCCGAAAAAGACATAATTTAATAATAATAATAATAATTGGAATAATAATTCTAATATATAGATCATAATAAAAGAAAAATGTCCATCATTTGGAGAATGACTGAATAAATTTTGGTATATGAATGTTACGGAATATTATTGTTCTGTAAGAAATGACCAGCAGGATGATTTCAGAGAGGCCTGGAGAGACTTGAATGATGCTAAGTGAAATGAGCAGAACCAGGAGATCATTATACACAGCAACAATAAGACTATGAAATGATCAATTCTGATGGACATGGTTCTCTTCTAAATGAGTATTTTTTTTCCTAATCTTTTTTTTCTTGGACATTATTAATTGATTTATTTTTAATCTTCCCTAGTCTTTCTCATTTGATTTTTAATATAATTTTTCTGTTCTTCTATAAATTTTCTCTCAGCACATAACTATTTAATGTTACTCTTTGGAATAGAAGATGTTTTCTTTACTTCACTATTCTCCTCTGAACATCAACTGCAGTCTCCCTTATTGCTGTAGTGAACTTTTTTGTTGGGTTCTTTCTTCTTTGCTTCTTCATTTAATATATATATGAATGAAAAGCATTAGTTAAGCACTTCTAATAATGGGATAATGACTCTAGTTTCATTTCAGCTTTCCTTTCTGACTAGGAACCTCAAAACAAAAGCACTCCCTTCCTGCAAGTGCTCACAACCAACAGCATTCATGCCCCACTGTTTCTATATTCATCAAGTATGCTGGTTCCTTATTGCCCGTGTCTCTGTCTCTGCAATAGAGCTGGGTTTAGCATTCCTAATCAACAGCAGTTCTGTTCATCTATCTGGACTGAGACTTCTGACTTCCCACAGTGTCCAAGAGGTGAAAGTTCCTGGTCTACCTGTAACTGTTGTTCTAGAATTCCAGAACTGGTAATCTGCCTTATTTTTTTGGAATTAGAGGCTTCACAGATAACTTATTGTGTTTGCTGAGTGACAAGCCTCTAGTTGGCAGATATCATCTGCACTGGGCTGTGCTACCCTTTTACCCAAATGAAACAAACCTTTCCTGAAATCTTCCTAAATTAAGTTAAACTAGAATTTTTTTTTCATTTCATCGTTTGGGGGTTTCTATAACTCCAGAATCTCTTTAGATCTTTTGTTTGATTTAATGTTGTTTTCAAGAAAAACTGGAGAGAGTTCAGACAATTTCCTGGTTTCTCTCTACCATCTTGGCTTTGCCTCAAAAGTGACTTTTTTGGAAAGCCATATCATATACAGTATGAAAACTTTCTAATGTGAAAATTTTTACATCATAAAATTGTAGGAAGGCAAAATAACTCTATCGGTAAAATTCTGACTTCCCAGGAAATAAGACAATTTTCTCGAAGTTGTCTATATTTAATAATAATAATAATAAAATTTATAATTAAAACAATTAAATAATAATGATTAAAATAAAAGTTAATAATTAAAAATAATTATTACTATGTGGCTACAACATTCTATACTTCAGTTGGACTTTAACACTTTAATAGAACAAATTTTTTTCAAGTAGACTATGTCTTCTATACATTTGTATTGTGATGTATGTTGTTTCCATAGAAATATAGACATGATTCAGCACAACTAACTTTCCTTGAAATAAGTTGTGGAAACTCCTGCAGGAGCAATAGTGTGACTTGCTGCAATAAAAAAAAATCTTTTTCACCCTAGCATTTTGCTTCTCTTTTAACAAAGGTTTAATTAACATGAGTGATTTCTTTAGTAGAATAACTCATCAATTCCTCCTTACCTTTCATCTGTTTGAAAGTCTAGAGGCAGCTTTGTGATCCTGTTCATAGAGTATAGAATGTTAATTCAGAAAGAACTGAATTCCAGTCCAGTTTTAGATAATATTTACCTGTGTGATACTAGGTAAGTTAATAAATATCTGACTCTCAATATATTCACCTATAAAATTTGGTTAAGAATAACACCTACATTTATTATAACAAATGAGGTTATAGATAAAATGCTTTGCAAATACATACACATGTATACACACATGTATACAAATATGTACATATATGTGTATATGTATATTTGCATTTACATTTACAGTATTAATTATGAAATAATAATTACAGTTCCTAGCAATGTAGAAACCTCACAGTTTTCATTACATGGGTATTGGTAGTAGAGATAAATAGAGGTAACAGTTTCTAAAATGCCTTTGAGGTCAAAATATAAAGGAATTTTGTTGGAAAGGACTTCATATGGCATTAAAGCAATTCCTCCATTTACAGATAAAAACACTGAAGTTGAGGTATAGTTACTGACTTGTCCAAGATTATATAGATGGAAAGTCCCTAAAGTAGGATTTGACACTGTCATCTTTTACTAGACAGGTACTTTGTTTATTCCATATGGCTTCAAAAATGAGTTTTTGTTCACCACGCAAATGTCAGAAAATTAGACTAATTTTGATTACATGATATTCATGTACCCTTAGAAAGTGCAAATGTCTATGAAATGATCCTTACAGAATAATATTCAGTATTAGGAAGTTTTTACCCCAAGTGCTTATGCAGGATGCATAGAACTATATTAGGTGCTTGACATTCACAGAAGTTTGGAGACATCTGTTCAACTTAAAATCATACTTTATAAATAAACAATCAAGAGCAATAGGGAATATACAAATCAGGAAGCTCAATGATCCTGACCCCATCTTCCTTTTTGTCTCATTCCTTTTTAGTGGGAGATTTTAAAGAATATTTAGTAGCTGCTTAATCTGATACAAAATGCAAAATTATCATTTGCTTTTCAACTGTGTCTGGTGAAAATTGAGGACAGAATGAAACCCAGATGCCTTTCACTGCCATATCTTTCCCACTTCCCATTTTGTTTGACATTTTTAAGTGCTTCAATGAGGCATCACACAAAGAAAAGGGAGAAATCCCTACAGTGTTGATGAATGAAACAGATGACAAGTCAGCAGAAAAAGAGCAAAATACATAAAACATCTACCATAATCTTAAAACCTGTGAAATAGACCTCTGCTCTTTCTTCTAACGAGCCAATTTCCAATTTTCTCAATTGTTCTTCATATAATAAATTAATGATTTAATATTTGCATCCTTTTGGTAGCTTTGAGATATACAATTTTAAAGCTCATTTTATAACTACTTAAGTTAAGGTGACGATTGGTGGTTATAGTGATTTTGGTGAATGTGAGCTAATTTTTTCTGCAGTAATTATATCATTGCTTTTATATTATAGCATATTGAATCCCAAATCTCATTGCCACTGCAAATGTACATTTTGCTGAGGGCTTATCAGTTATAATGTTTGAGTTTTTTAGTCCCCCTCCCCTTTTTTTAAGTAATCTACCTCTTTGTTCTTGCAATTATGCCAAAAGGCATTCATTCCAATTTAATCATCATTTCTCTATTTCTGTCTTATTCCAAAACATGTCCTTCAGCATTTCTAAGTTTTCCCCCTTCTGTTAGCTTATGGTACTAGGAAGATTAAAATTCTATTCCACAGAGCTAATTGTCTTTCATTATGCATTTTTAAACCAAATCAAGGCTCAATGACTTGCCTTTATTTTAGCATTTCAGTAATTCAGAATTTTGTAATTCTATTATTCATTCCCTCCACTAACACAGTTTGTTACCCCTCAATATCATAAAAAAAATCTTCATGAGCCTCTATGTCCAATATAATTCATAAGATTTTTTTTTCCAAACTTTCTTGCCATTATAATGTTTGCCATGGTTCATTTAAGAAGCATCTAATCTATTCCTGGACCTTGAAACCTTTTTCAAAATCTTAAGAGAACATTTCAGTATCACAAATATTTGCTATGCATCTATTTTGTAGAGACACTATGCTAGCATCTTTATTTTAAAAATAATAATAAATGTGATTTTGCCCATGATTTCACTTTTCACCAAATATCTAGTGTGGAAATTCCTTCTACAAGTATAAAATGGCAATCTTCTATATAATCTTAGAGGGGTGAGGTTTGGAGAAGAGGGATTGAAAGCTTTTAAGATGAAAAGAATCACAAATTCCTTGGGTGTCAGAGGCTAGACTTAAACTATAGAATGTGGACATTCTGCTAAACTATAATTAAGTTCATGCCCACAAAGGTTGGATAATCTAATACAGAGACTTGGTATGCACACAAATAATTAACAATTTGGCAAAGAAGAGCTTCAGACAAGTGCAGTGAGAACATTTGATTAATTAGCAAACATTTTCTTCTGATAGAATGAAGAAAGTCTTCAGAACTGTGATGACGAAAAAGACATGACAAAAAAAGAATATGAATCTAAGAGAGATATATATTGCTGGCATGGTGGATAACTTAGAGCAAACTATACAATAATGAAGGCTGAAATTGGGGAAAGCTTTACTCTAATTTGGACCATAGATTCTATGGAAGATAGAAGTGTGATTAGGAAGATAAAGTAGAATTAATCGAAATTGTGTCTGTTTAACTTTTATCTCCACTGGCATAGACTTAACAACCAAAGATCACTACCATGACAATTTGGAAACATTGTAGTTGAATTTTTTTTTGAAAGAGTATTGTATTATTCTTTAATTGATTAAGAAACAATTAACAGCATAGTATCTATTGCTTCATGGATGGTTTCAGAGAGACCTGGAGAGACTTACATGAACTGATGCTAAGTGAAATGAGCAGAACCAGTAGATCATTGTACATAGCTACAAGATTATACGATGATCAATTTTGATGGACGTGGTTCTCTTCGACAATGAAATAATTCAGACCAGTTCCAATGGTCTTGTGATGAAGAGAACCATCTATACCAGAGAGAGGACTATGGGAACTGAGTGTAGTTCACAACATAGCATTTTCACTCTTTTTTTTTTCTTGTTGTTTGCTTGCATCTTATTTCCTTTCTCTCTCTCTCTCTCTTTTTTTTTGGTTTGATTTTTCTTGTGCAGCAAGATAAATGTATAAATATGTATTCATATATTTGATTTAACATATACTTTTACCATGTTTATTATTGGACTATTTGTCAACTAGGAAAGAGGGTGTAGGAAGGGGAGGAAATATTGGAGCACAAGATTTTGCAGGGATTAAGATCAAAGAATTATCCATGCATATATTTTGAAAAATAAAAAGCTTTAATTAAAAAACATAAAAAGCATAATGATATTTAATGATCCATGGATTCTTGTATTAATCACATTAATTTTAACCTTCAAAGGAATTCTAACTTTTTCTATATTATGTTATATCAATGATAGATTTGAAATTAAATTGTTAGTGACTAGCACAAGATTATAAATACATCCTGCAAATTGTGACAAGAGCAATATCAAGAATTATGTTTTCCAAATTCCTGATAACATAAGAATTTTTATTTACAACAGATATTTATGAAAACATAAATATTTATCTTTCGTATTTGTAAGCCTCTCTGCATGTCATGATTGAGTTATAATAAATATATTAGATACTCTCTATTTCTCTTTCCTAAAATATATTTAATAAAAATATTTTGGGGAAAATATCTATTGCTTCATTTTTTGACACTTATTTTCTTAATGTTTTGGGAAACTGTAGTAATACAATTTTTATCACATTACTTCATTTATAGAAAATTTTTATAGGGTTTGCCAGGACTAAACTGTAACCTTAGTTAAGTCAATAACTTTGGGGAAAGTGGTAATGATGTGCCTCAATGATATGGCAATCTTATCATTAAGAAAAAATTTACTAAACCCAATTTGTAAGTGTCTTTAATTGCTTAATGATTAGTTTTGGAAAATAACATTGGAATTATACAAATGGTATTTATTTTGTTCTTGAAACAGCCATTTTTCTTCTTTCTTTTTTTTTTTCCTTTTTCTAGCCAATCGGGATTAAATGATTTGCCCAGTATCATACAACTAGAAAGTATTAAGCTAAGATTTAAATTCAGGTCCTCCTGAGTTCAGGTTTGGTACTCTGTTCACTGATCCATCTAACTGACTTTTGAAACACCCATTTTTAATCCTATTTGTATCAACTTCTAAAAATATAGCTTGTGGTTCCCAAGTAGTTTACATACATTATCTCTCTTGATTTTCACAATCATCCTATAAAGTCAGTAGAAAAAAAAATATTATTATGCTCAATTTATAGATGAGAAAAATGAGTTTAAAAGCAACTATTATCTGTCTTGTGGAGGGGAAAAGTAAGTCTAAGAAAGGTAAAATGATTTATCCAGATGTAAATTGCTTTCAGGTGAAAAATTTACTATTCTATTATGATTCCAATTACAGGATTCAACCTTCCATAATCCATCTACCTCCCAATCTATGGCTAATACTTGTTGGACTCAAAGCAGTTTATGACAGATGCAAATGCAGTTTTGTTTTCTATTTCCTTTTTTTTCCCCCCAATAATCTGAGGAAATGAAAATTTCCAACTAGGGAAACAAGATACCTTCTTTCAATAGTTTTTTTTTTTTTTTTAATGACATTCAAAATGTTATCTTCAGTACAGAAAAATAATTGTTGTCAATGAAAAACTAATGTGCTAGAAAAGGTCCTTTCAGGGTTGTTTGTTGTTGTTGTTGTTGTTGTTGTTGTTGTTGTTGTTTTGGTCATTCCTTACCTGACAAAAATTACCTGCATAGTGATCACACCCTACTAATAGCTCCAAATGTGTGCTACACCATACAGTTGAAAAGAGTGCTTTTGGAGATTTCCATTATTAATTGTTCACTTTTTATTTATACTGTAGTATGCATATATAGTGACAATGGCATATGTGAGTGCTATATAATATTCATATCCATTGAAAAATTAGAAGTTAATTAAATTATTTGGTAAGATTTCATATAATTTATCTCATTTAATCTTCAGGAAAACTCCATAAGGTCTCTATTATGAGTATTATTCTGCCCATTATAGATAACAAAATTGAAGCTAAGAAAAGCAAATGATGATTCCAAAGATAGAAAGTTACCCATTTAGAGAGCAAGTATATGAGGTGGGAGTCATATTCTGATATTCCTAAATCCTAAACCAACACCCTTAACTATGCCACAGTGCTTGTTAAAAAAAAAAAAAAAAAAGTAATATCATTACTCCCTCTTCAAGTTTGGTGCTCTGTTTGAAGTTGATGGGAGTTCTCCCCAAGAATGAAATTATCTCTGTTTGAAATAAACAGAATGTGATTATTTACTTCAGTAAAGAAGAGATTTAAGAATAATACTCATTAGTTGTCCTTATATTACACTGGGTTTCCTTATGACCATATAGCTGAAGCAGATCATATGCCTGAAACTTTTTTCTCTGGTTACTACTCATTTAAGAACTTTTTATCTTGAATGTGACTTTTAAAGTTTTCTGTTCTATGCTTATAAATTTAATCTTCACTCTAATTAGTGGTTCATTAGTAATTATTTCCTTTCAATACATACGCAACATAGTTTTATTTTTAATATGCACAATTCATATATGTTCCAATGCCCATAACTTAACAGAATTCTATTATTTTGTCAGCCTTGAGTCAACTCCAATGCAGTCTCAAATGTTTCCTGAGCAACCTGACAGTAGTAAGGCAGTTTTTAATTAGTTTATGTGGCCTTTATTAACTTGTTACACTCTGATTTATTCTAAATATATACACACACATGCATATGTGTATATATATATACACATACATACTTACATAGTATGTTATGTGGTATATATATACATGTACCATATGTATATGTGTATGTGTTTTCTTTGTACATGTAATTCTACCACTTCTAGATTTTAATATTCTTGATGACAAGCATGATAAGGTAGTGTGGAATTATATAAAGCTGCTGAACTGCCAGTTAAAAGACTGGGTTCAAATTCTACCTTACAGGGATTGGAAGGGGAGGCAGAAAATATGAAGTATTTAAAGTTTTAGATTCAGTGCTGCCTGAGATGGTGACTGGCTGTATAGCCTTGGTTATAACAAACCTCTTCCAGTATCATTTTCCTCTTATGAAAAATAAGGATAAAATAGATGTAGTAGATTACTGACAGATTAATAAAATAATCCTTGCAAAGTGTTTAACAATCTAGAAAGAGACCTACAAATGCCAATTATTTTTTTTTTATCTTTGTATCCAAGACCCAGAATAGAGTATCTCTCATAATAATTCAAAGGGTATTTATTGAATACATAAGAAAGAATATTTTGTAAAATGTTTATTTTAGCCAATTATAACTACAAATAAGGATTATGTTTTTAAATCAAATTTGTAACTGAAAATTACATATTAATGTAGACATCTAAGGTACCTTCCAAAGTGTCTTATGTTTGTCTAGAAAGATTTGAACTTATTTCTTATCACTTTGATGAATGCTATTAGCTTAAGTGTCTTTGATCTTTAGATAAGTAGCAAATAATTCCCATTTATCTCAACACGTGTACTTTATCAGAAGGACAATTACATAGTTCTTGAAAGCCAATATATCTTTCTATTTATTACAACTCAACCCCTAAACTTGAATGTGTTAATGTGAAAACAGCATCACAGTGTTGGTCATGTTAAGAGATTTGACCAAAGAACACTTAAGTTTCCTCAAATACTAAGCCTATATATTTTGTTTGTTTTCTTTAATCTTATATAAATATATACATATACATACACACATAAATATCTATACATATTTATGTGTGTATACATACACATGCATATTTGCACACATATAACTATGTATGTTTATATGTGTGGGTACTCACACACATGCACATGTATGTATGTACATGTATACACACATATAATTCTGCTCCATTTAAGTAGATATTTTAATGAATGTCCTTATTGGGGCAAAGGGATTAAGACTAATTTAAAAGTAAATATTTTATTGCATGTGTTTCTAAATTTCTAGTCAATACTCATCATCTTATATCTGGAAAAGTTCCCTTTTATCTGAATTGTTTAATTATTCACTTTTATAATCTTCAAATTGATTATGTGGAAACAAATAAATATACTTTTGCATGAATTGAATGTCTAATTTTATTCTCTTCATAATGTTTATAAAAATCTTAAAATATTTACAAATATTTTAGTAACTCTGCTAATGTGAATAAATATGTTGACATCCTACTATGTTACTCTATAATTAATGAATCTAGAAGCAGCCTCAGGGTGGTTCATTAATACTCAGAGTTGACTGAGAAATCCTGCTTAGTAATATAGTATGCTTGATGACCAGCCACATAAATTAAAGTTTTTATTTCACACTATAAGTCAATGTATTTCAGAGACTTAAAAATGTGTGGGTAATAAAATGTAGGTTCAAGGTATGGGTGACAATTCACTAATCCCAGTTTTAGAAAAGCTACTTGGAAATATTCAAAGCAAAGATTTGAGAGAGATGCAAAAAATCCAATGAGATGAGAGACCATTGGAATTGTTTTAACAGTCCAGTCACATAATATATTAAAGAGACTAATTTCCTTTGTCTTTTAAAAGAAATACAGACTCTGACAGGACAATGGGCTAAAACTTTTATAACTATTGCATTTGAATACACAAGGATAGCAATTTCAAGAAATCAATATACATAACCAAAATATAAAAACTTAACATACCTTTCCCCCTTTTAACATTAGAGTTTTGTACATCTAAAATTATTGAAAACATATACATATCCACATCCCGTAATGCAGAGTATTCATCAGTATATTTTATTAGAAGTTTAGAAAAGGAGACATTGTCTTCAAATTAAGTTTTATTATATTTATTGGCTATTTATCATTATTTATTTTATCATGTTAGAAACAAGAACTTATGAAAGATTAACACTTTCTTCTTTTCCACTCCTGCCCACCCCCCAAAAAAATGACAGGGTTTTATTTTTTTTGTTTGTTTGTTTTGTTTTGTTTTGTTTTCTGGCAGAAAGGGACTTAAATCATTTCAAGGATTTCTTTTTTAAGTATCATTGATAATTTTTGCTAACTCTAGCTTACAATAACATCACTTTCTAATCAATATGCAATTCATTGAGTTATTCTCAATGAATCCATGAACATTCAGCTGGGAGACGCTATTTTCCCTAGTTCATGTTTTCTCTTTAATTTGTAAACACCAAACCTTGTTAAATCAAATGCAGAAATTATTAATATGAATTATCATGGCAATAGTTTTTCTTCTAAGAATTGCATTCCATCAGACTCACATGAATATAAATTAAATAAAATTTGCCATTGTTTATTTTATTAATGAATCAATCTTCTGATACATATTCCAACATTTTCTGTACTTTTAAAATTTTTGTGATGTGTGAGGGAAGAAGTCAGGATAATAAAACAATTACTCAGGAGGATGAGTGAATAAAAAAGAAGGAAGGAAGGTAAGAAAGAAAGTAGGAAGGAAGGAAGGAAGGAAGGAAGGAAGGAAGGAAGGAAGGAAGGAAGGAAGGAAGGAAGGGAGGGAGGGAGGAAGGAAGGAAGGAAGGAAGGAAGGAAGGAAGGAAGGAAGGAAGGAAGGAAGGAAGGAAGGAAGGAAGGAAGGAAAGAAGGAAGGAAGGGATGAAGGAAGGAAGGAAGGGAGGAAAGGTAGAAAGGAAGGAAAAATGAAAGGAAGGAAGGGAAGAAATGAAAGCAGGAAGACAGGTAGGCAGGAAGGAAGAAAGGAAGGGAGGAAGGAAGGAAGGCAGGAAGGGAAGAAGGAGGGAAAGAAAGAAAGGCAGGAAGACAGGCAGAGATGCAGGAAGGAAGAAAGAAGGAAGGAAGGAAGGGAGGGAGAGAGGGAAGAAGGAAAGGAAGGAGGAAGAAAGAAAGAAAGAATGGAAGGAAAAAAGGAAGGAAGGGAAGAAGGGAGGAAGAGGGGGAAATAAAGAAGGAAGGAAGGAAGGAAGGAAGGAAGGGAGGGAGGGAAGGAAGAAGCAATTTTTTTCCAATCATGAACTTCTGAAAATGTTTGTCATCCAAAATTATTATTTAAACTCCTTGTATTATTTTGCACATGACTACTAAGACAGGAAGTCTATCCAGTCTTTAATATCTGTACATTAATCAGGGAACTTAAATCCAACACGATTGAAGTATTACTAATTTTTGTTTGTTTTTTTGGGGAAAATATTTATTTCTTTAAATTTAAGCAAAAAATGAACTGATGCTGAGTGAAATGAGCAGAACCAGGAGATCATTATACACAGCAACAACAATATTACATGATGATCAATTCTGATGAACATGGCTCTCTGCAACAAAGAATTGTCTCAAACCAGCTCCAATTGTTCACTGAAGGAAGCCATATACTCCCAGAGAGAGGGATATGAAATGTGGACCACAACATAACATTCTCATAATCTTGATTGTTGTTTGCTTGCATTGTGTTTCCTTTATCTGATATGTCTTTTGTGTAGATATGATTTTTCTTGCACAACAATGATAAGTTTGGAAATATGTATACATATATTCAATTTGCCAAGTATTTTAACATAATTAACATGTAGTGGATATACTGCCATCCAGGGGAGGAGTGGGGAGTTGGGGGGAAAAATCTGTAACAGAAAGCTATGTAAGGGTTAATGTTGAAGAATTACCCATATATATGTTTTGCAAATAAAATAAAATTTAAAAAAATAAAAAAATAGTTAAAAAAAGCATAAATAAATAAATAAATAAATAAATAAATAAATAAATAAATAAATAAAT
>JAJPUD010011480.1:29895-54398 GCA_023553655.1 Myrmecobius fasciatus
AATAAATAAATAAATAAATAAATAAATAAATAAATAAATAAATAAATTTAAGCAAAAAGGCCATGTTGTCTAATTATTTATGGAGATGTTATTCTTTTCCCCATAGGTACTTGTTTGAGTTGCATAAAGGCTGGAACATAGTATTAGGAAATGACCTTGCTTAGGGAGGATTTGAAAAATGAGTTTGCTTTGGTTTTCTTAACTTGCTTCAATATGTCAGGCTTAATTATCAAATCAGCTCTAGGTTTATAATTTGAAACTACATATTTGTGGAAATTATATTTGGAAAATAAATCTTCATTTTTTTCTATTCAACTGAAGCAAACCTATTAAATTAAACATTTAATTTTTTTCATGTCTATATCAGAGAAAGAAATTAGGACAAAAAGAAAAGACTGATTCTCAAAATACTAGATCTGTTGGGCTTCATGTTGCTTTTTTTACATAAAATTAGGTAATGGGGCAGGATGCTTTCCACTTCATAATTTAGGATTCTATTTAAAAACATCCATCCCTACAATGTTAATTCTAGCTTAAGCTTTTTTTTCCCCCTCCACTGATTATGCATTTAACAAATTTGAAGAAACCCTAAGTACTGGTTGGTAGCAGAAACAGGAAGCTGTTTGTCATTTGTTATTGTTGTTCAGTTTATATAAGAGTCTTTGTGACCCCATCTGAGGTTTTCTTTTCTTTTTTTTTTTTCCTGAGGCAATTGGGGTTAAGTGACTTGCCCAGGGTCACACAGCTGTTATGTGTCTGAGACCAGATTTTAAACTCAGGTCCTCCTGACTTCAGGGCTGGTGCTCTATCCACTGCGCCACCTAGCTGCCCCATCCCATCTGGAGTTTTCTTGGCAAAGACACAGAATGATTTGCCCTTTCTTCTCTAACTCATTTCACACATAAGGAAATGGAGACAAACAGGATTAAGTGACTTTCCTAGTGTCACATATGTAATATCAGAGGCCAGATCTGAATTCAGGAAGAGTAATTTTCTTGACTCCCCATCTAGCATTCCATACACTATGGCACCTAGCTATGCTTAGAAGCTAAAGATTTTTTTTTTCTAATAGTCAGTTGAATAACACCTTAAATTTCTAAGGAATAGTGGTTCTTCTATCCAGTAGACTTCTTTTCTCTGCTTTGAAGATACCAAACAAAAGAAAATGCCAAAAAAGGAGAAGAGGAGATTCTACTTGAAGTAAGATGAATTAAGTTTCAAGAAGAAAAACATAAAAAGGCAGTACCATCAAATATATTTTCCTTATTCTATTATTTTTACACTCCAAACCTCTGAATTAGTCTTACCTCAAGGCTGGTTTCTATGTGCATGGCATGATTTAGCCTATTTTTTTTAACTACCTTTTTTCCTATTCTGTAGATGAAATTGTCTCCTGTACAGAATCATTAAATTAGAGACGATAGGACTTATTAAGTTGTCAACCACATTCTCTTGTCAATTCAGGGCTTTCATTATAATATTCCTTTTAATACTTTGTCCAGTCTAGATTTAAATGATGGTCTTTCAGCTATTTCCCTTGAAATATATTTCCCTGTCTAATTGGAATATCTTTGCCTGCTTAGGTACAATTCTCCAAGTTTCAAATTACTGTAGATATTGTTATCTGCACTATGCTCATTTAATATGATTGAAATGAAAACAATTTTTCAGGGGGAGGCAAAATGCCATATCACAATTTAAATTAGGAGTTTGACACATCACTTGTCAGAAAACTGTTGTCCAAAATAACATAGACTTATCCATATGGGAGAATGTTAAAATGAATCTTAAGCAAGAAGACAAGCAGAAATGTGTCACTGAAAATATAATATCTAAAAAGTATTGGACAAGTGCAACATGTAAAGAAAAAGGAGGAAGCACAGTTTCCCAAGTACAATGGTCTATATTCTCTAGATAAGGGAACACAAAGAAATTACCCTTCCTTTCTATTCTCTTTCATTTTCTTTTTCTTCCTTGCCCTGTCCTGCCTTTCTGAAGCTTAGGTACAATACTAGTACAAAATGAGCCATTTGTAAGTCAGTCAATCATTGATTTTTTAAGAATTATTTAGCCCTAATAAAAGATTATTCAGCTAGGATAATTATTTAGGACTGTTTGAGTTAACTCACTAAACAGACATTCCTAGTCTGATTTGAGTATCTTGTTCTTTCAACTAAGGTCTCCTAAAGACTCTTTTGCCCTCAGGAAGCAAAATCTTTAATCTTTATCTGCCAAGATTTTAAGGAGAATGTACTAAGTCCCTTTTAAAGTAGTAAAGTAAATTAACCTATCTTGAACTGGGAATGGGTTAGATAAGCCTAATTAACTCTACTTCCTATGGCCTTTAAGACATTCTGTGAAATCTTGATCATTTAAATTTTTTATATCTAATAATAGTGGTCAACCTTGGCCTAATACAGGTTTCACTAAAAATAAAAGTAAAACTAACAAGAACAACAAGAACAACAACATAAGCAACAAAATAGATCATTTTCCTGAAGACATGTCTGAATTTAAAGGAATCTTAGGAAGTATCTACCCAAATAGTTTCATTTGGTAGGTAATGTTAAATCTTTCTATTCTTATTAGATTTCTTAATCTAAAGAGGTAACAGTAAAGAGCAGCATGGAAACTAAACTAAAGATAAAAATTCCTGAATAGTCATTGATCCTTATCATGTCTGGAATATTTATCCTGAACTACTACACAGGTCTTATTCCCTTGTACATGAGACTGGTCTCAGCACCAAGCTTAGAATCAGGAAGACTCATTTTCTTGAGTTCACAGCTGGTATAAGATAATTACTAGCTGTGTGATCCTAGGAAAGTCACTTTACCTTGTTTGCCTCAGTTTCCTCATGAGCTGAAGAAGGAAATGTCACACTACTCTAATATCTTTGTCAAGAAAACCCCAAATGGGGTCATAAAGAGTAGAATATGACTGAAAAATAACTTGGAAGAAAAAAAAAAAAAGCTTATTAGCCAGGATTATACCTTCCTTTAAAGGCCCAGAAAAGGAGCAACACAAAATCATGAGAATTCTATGAGATATTGCTAACTTTCTTCAATAGGTTTTGAACATGCATTTTTTCCTGTTTCTTGTAATCAGAAAGCAATCCACCTCCTAAAAACTCTCAACTTTGGTCCTGCAATTTCTACCTGAGAAAAGATTTATACAATGATTACTAAGTACTGGACTAGCTCCAGTGTGAAAGGGCCAATTAGATTTATACAACTATAAGGAATAAGATACAGAAGGCTTTCCTTTTAGCTTTGCACATACTGATATCTACTCTTATGTCATTTGTCTTCCACATCTAGTGGAAGGCTGATATTTTACTCCCTATTGCCACAGAAGCCTGCATCTGTGCCCATGGCCATTATTGCCTACTACCACCTAATCTCTCCTTCCTTCTATTTCATCCTTCCATTCACTCCAGAATTAATGAACTTCTTTGTCCCATTGTCTCTTATATCCTGACAATGGTTCTACTTCACTTTGTGGCTGCTACTACTAGAACCTGAATTATTCCCTCCATGCTAGTTTTGATACTACCCATCTATGCAGAAATTTGCTGTGGATCTAGGCTGCTTCCTCTGCTTTGTGCTTAAATGGAGCATTGTGAGTACTAATACTATTGATACTGTTCTCCTAAGTTTAAAGAATGACAAAAATACAACACAAAAAGCAACAAAGTCAGAGATTCTTCTAGGACAGGACTTGTTTTGTATTTTACTTGTGCAAGCAGTCACTATGTCTCTTGGGGGTAGGGAAATATTCTTGGGGTTTGTGTTCTGCCTGAGCCCCTCTGTGGAAGTTCTAGAGTGACAGAATCTGCTTGGATTTCTCTTTTGCTACCAATTTGGACAAATGCATTTTTCTTTCTATTTGCTATGTGTATTCATTTTGAATCTATTGGTTGGTGGAAAATGGGTCAAATCCTGGATATAAAATTTGGGTTCCTCATTCCCCCCACATTGCATCAACAAAAGTTAGCTTGAACCCAACAATATTCCCTAGACTAATAATATTTAGCAGAGTAGACATATATAAATCTATCCCTATATCCTAATTTCTGAAAAAGGAAGAATGGTGGTCTGTGGCTCTAGCTTCATGCTTCTCCTTTCTTTGTGAATAAAAGTCACTAGAACATTTCCCCAATCTCCCCTAGAACAGTATCACAACAAATTTCATGAAGGAAAATGATAGTAGATCTATCTAATTATAAATTCAAAAATCAAGCCAACAGAATTGATTTTAGACAAACCAAAAATAGCAAGAAGCTCTTATTTTACATTATTTCTCCTATGGGGTCCCTTATAATAATCTTCAATTGTTGCTATGTCATATGTGTATATGTGTTTACGTGCATGTGTATATATGCATACACAAACATACACACATATCTTTATATGTACACACACAAATGTATACATATATGCATACATATAAGAATATATGATAAACACACAAACTTCAACAAGACTGTCATGTTCTAATCTTGGAAAGAACTTAACCTAACTTTCATGGGAGGAGGGATTAAGATATTGTCCTGACTTCATCTTAACTTTCTTTTCTTCTCTTCACTATCTTTCATTCCCTTTCCTTGCCTTCTCTTCCTCTTCCTTTTTCTTTCATCATCTTGAAATTCCAGAAAAATAATAAGGGCTTTCAGTGCCTAGGACAGAAATTGAAATTTTGCAGTGAAAATCAGGAAGATAATTAATATACTTCACAGTTATGTAATAATTTTCATCCTTCCAGGAGCTCAAAATTTTAGTTTGTTGCATTTCAGATATAACATTTTTGAATAAATGAGTTTGAATATCCCTTGCCCCTTAAACTTGATAGAATACACTTAAATTTGCAACTTGTTACAAATGATTGAATGTGGGATAAAAATTAAAGGGACCTATATGAAATTGAATTTGTAATTAAATATAATATTTCATGAAATGCAGAATTCGCATCAAAAGAAACTAACATTCATAGATTGAAATGCATCTTCTTTTTGCCCTAGAATTAGCTTTGCCATTTTCTCCTTACATTTTTATATGCTCTTTACTTCCTTATCTAAACACATAGCTATATAAATATTATTTTAGAAATCAGCACAATTGCATTTACTACTTTGATAGGTTACCTTACTTATTTGGAGGGAAGTTATTTAAAGGCACAATTTAGCTTTCTATATAGGACATATCATATAACATTATCATCTAACAATAAAATTCCATTAGGATCTCTTGTTTGTGCAGTTATCAAGATTGTCATGTTATAAACTGGGGGAGAAACATTAACAAAAGTTATAAATCAATTTTATTGTCTTAAACCTCATACAGCAAATTATTTATATTGAACTATGAGGAATGATGAAAATCAATTAGAGTTATATAGTAACAAAATTTTTAATACATTAGACACTGGCTAAGAAAATTATTGCAGAAGAGTTATTGGGAAAGTTATATAATAATAAAATCTGTTTCTCAAAGGGCTTTTATGAAATATCACCCATCTTTAATTAAGCTTCAAAAATCCAAAGTAGTAAATTCATTTTCATAAACAAAGTAATGTATTTTGATAAAATATGTTGGAGAAGTTGAGGGCAAAACTTCACATATTATTTTACTAAAAGCACAAAACTAGTTAGTGGCAGAATTGGGAATTCAACTTACTTCTGATTCTGTGGCTGTGCTATTTCACCTATAATATGAAATTGTCATCATAATCTTTGTGTTGTTGTTGCTATTGCTCTTGTTCTTGATATTCTTCTTGTGCCTGTTCTTGTTCTTGTTCCCATTCTTGTTCTTATTCATATTCTTGTTTTTTTTCTTGTTGTTTTTCTTGTTCATGTTCCTCACCTTCTTGTTCTTGTTCTTGTTCTTGTTGTTGTCATTGTTATAATTGTTGTTGCTGTGATTATTGTTGTTGTTCTTCTTTTCTTCTTCTTCTTCTTTTCTACCCTAACAATAAAAAGTAACTCCCAAATTATACCTTTATGTTTATAAAATATTTGTCTTGCCACAAATAGTAATGCAGGTAGTAATGCTCTCAAAGAATAATTATGGTTGTGTTACCTTACTAAATAACTTCTGCTCTATTACTGCTTGTAGTAGTATTTCCATTTTACATATTAGTTACTAAACCTAAAATACCTGTGTGATTTCCCCATAATCCTATAAATAGTTTCCTGTGATGAAACCCAGATTTTAACATTAGGTTTACTAATTTTTTTTAATACTATCCTGTTATATCCAATAAGGTCATGCTCATTGATCAAAATAAATTTAAGTAGGCCTCCTCCTGTGAGGATTCTTTCCTGTGGACTTACAAAAAGACAATATATTTTTTGTGTCAACACCCCTCTGAAACTACTTCCTCAATTCTGTTTACACATCATGTTTGTTGATTGATTAGTTTTATAACTCAATCAAATAGACATTATTGTCTAGAAAATATAGCATAATAGAGAATATTTTCTTAATTGAAGTGAGGGGTGGAACTCAATCCTTTATATAATCTGCATGTTTGTATATGTGTATATATAGACACAGACATACACGAACATATATGTATGTATTACCATACACACATATAAGTGTATATATATGCATTTCCATTTCTGACCAATAAATTCTTTATATATAATTGATCCAATTGCGAGAGGCTTTCAGCTTGCTATTTGAGGACTCCCATATACCTCTCAAAATGTAGCATATCTGCTATCTTTCATTCTTTCTTTTTGGTTGGCTCACTTTCTTCTCTTTTTATAAATGTATTGATGTACTTTGAACTTCTCACATAACATGTCATCAGTAACCTATTGCAGCCTACTTACAACTACCCTTTGGCTAACTGGAAGAGTTAGTGTTGAAAGACATTTGAGTACTGGTTTATGTTTTACATGATTCTTAAATAACATCAGTTATATGATTTCCCAATTCACCACCATATCAAATCAATTCTGTTCATGACTTTATTAGATGTAATATTTCTGATAACACATTTAGAATAACTAAAATCAACTCAAATTCTCATGGAAATTCTGGTTCCTATAGTACAAATACATACAAACTGTGAACACCCATTAATATTTCTAAAATTAATAGGATTCAATAATTTTAGATATTGGCTGATTTTTTCAGTAATACTTTCTTTTTTTTTTTCCTTTTGTACTAGATATATTCTATGCCAGAATAGGATTATTTAATTTAATACAACATTGGTGAAAGGATTAATTTTTTTTCCAAACCAAAAATAATTTCTCTGCTTTTTAAATAACAAAATAAAATCATTTTGAGATATTTTTACTATAAAGATATTTAGATATAACACAGATCAAATAAATTCCCATAAAACTGAACAACTCCACCATAGTTTTTTACTTATTTTTACAATTCTAACATTAATAACTGTCTTGAGATTATTATAGAAGATATCTTTCATTGATCTTACATTCATGTTATAAACAAGGATCCATTTAATATTGAATTCCCTTAGTAAGTTATAGCACAGTTTTAATGCACATAAACTGAAAGTTTGATATAGTATGATCAGACTGCATTATAGATTTGTGTTCTGTTTCTCAGATAAAAAGATTGGCATGGTATTATTAGTCTATATAATGGTCAGGCTAGTTCAGTTTCTCATTTGATAAATGCCACCACTCTCTCAATCATTTACTGATTCCATTAGGACTATCATTGTAAAGATTCTCTGATAGATCTAAATAATTTCATATTATTGTCAGAGACCCTCATATTCATCTGTTCATTCAGTGAGCTCTACCCAGGGGTCTGACAAAGTTTGTATCAGCATATGGATCAATTTTGTACTGTTTGTGCTAATTTTGGTTTAAGAATTAACATCAAGAACTTCACCAGTCAGGACCATGCCAGCCTTTGGTTACAGCAAATGAAGAAGTTTTAAATACTATGGATAAGTTCACTTACTTTGGCAATACACTTTCTAGGGATATACATGTTGATGATGCATTGCCAAAACCAACTCAATATGTGGGTGACTCTGAAGGATTCTGATCCTACCAGACTGAAGATCTACAGTTATTATACTGACTTCATTGTTTTATACCTGTGAAACTTGGGCAGCATAACAGTGCCATGGCAGAAAAATGAATTGCTTCCACTTAAATTGTCCTAGGAAGATTCTGAAGATCACCTGGCAAGATAAATTATTATACTGCAGTTGTTTCTTTAGCCAAACTGCCAAGCATTCAAACTTCCATAATGGTTATACAGATAATAACCAAAAATATACTTAATTATTGTTAATTTTGGAGGAAGGAGTTACATTGCTTCTTGGAGTAAGTTATATGTAGTATCATCTTGAATCCTTCTTGAGATATGTAGAATGCAACTCTGATTGACTAGCCACATTATTTAAATGCCAAAAGTATCCTTGCCTAAAAGACTATTTTCCAAAGAGCTCATGCAAGAAAGGTGCTCACATGGTAATCAGAAGAAGCAAAATAAGAACACTTCAAGATCACTCTGAAGTAACTTGGAATTAATTGAATGACATGGGTGACCCTGATAAAAGAACACCCAGCAGCTCAAAATAAATGTGAGATACACCAATTTAGAGAATTTACACTATAACTTGACACTAACATAGTGATGTAATTTTGGTTCTCTTTAAGAAGAAAGGTCAACCAATCAAACAAAGGCATATTTCAAAATGTAAAGTGCCACAAAGAGAGAATTACTAACCAATCCACTATTGCTGAAACTTCTCTTTCTAAAATGTTGACTGCAAATATGTATTATGAGAAATTCCCAAAGTTATAACGACCATTCAAATAATAACCAAAAATATGTTCAATAATCCATTAACTTTTGGGGGTGAATGGGGTAAAATAAAATTCTTTTGGAGTAAATTACATGTAGTATCACTCTGAATCTCACTTGAGATATTATGTAATACATGAATATGTTGTGAATTTATTAAGGAATAAAGTTTTTGGCAATGATAAGCAGGCTGCCTATTTAGGAACTGGTTTATTGTATATGATAATTACTGAGAGAGAGTAAAAGCAGAACCATCTTCAGACGCACAGTGAAAGATTGTTTTATCAACAAGAAATGTTTGTTGTTGATCAGGTTTAGGTTGACAAACTACCTAATTTTTCCCATCATCTGATATATGCTGGGTATGTCATTTAAAATATGAAAATAAAAATAAAATATTCTATTGGGGCAAATATATCAAAAAATGAGATTCAAATAAATACAAAATAGATATAAGTATTTCTAGAGCACTTGATTGGGGGAGAGGCAAGGAAAGGATTCATGTAGGAAGTAATGCTTCAGATGAGCATTGGAAAAGGCTAAAAAAAAAGATCCATATACTTAATATGAAATTGTTCTTCTTTAGATTTAGATTTTCCTCAAAAAGAATTTAGAAAGAAAAAGAAAAAAGAAAATACATTAATCCATTCTTTGAAAATATAATAGTAGAAATAATGTACTTCTGCAGATAGATCTAATGAGTGTGCTTCACTTTTACAAGGAAGATAGGGGGAGGGGTAATGGGAAGAATTATGTTAATCTATTAATATTCAAGATTTTGTTTTTGTTTAAGCTTTTTTATAGCTTGGTTGGCATTTTTCTTTAAAAAATATTTAGTTACCATTTTCCAGAGGCATCTCTGAGAGGAAAGAAATGCTGAGTATGAATTACTTAGTACCTGCTGCTATTTGTGATAGAAACAGACACTTTTCAAAGGAAATTACTTTGTAATTACTCTGAAAAGCAAGCAATCAACACAAGTATTAAGTCTTAAAAAAAGACAAAAACCCACACACAGAATCAAATTAAAGCAAAACTATTCTTCTAAACACTACAACTAATTTAACCTGAATCTGTTTTCACAACATATCTTTCCACCACCCATTGTGTTTCCCTCTTGCAATATGGTTAGGCACAAAGACTTCAAAAATTAATGTGACCTTTCATTAACTTCAAAATTTTGAAACATAGCTATGAAAAGAGAATGGGAGAGGCTTAATGGAATATGATGAATATTTAGATGCTATTATCATTTATTGAATCAATGGATTATTTTTTGGTGGACATGTACATTTAGCACAATAGTTTTTTATATACAATTCCTCACTATAAACTTCAAATGTTTGGAGGAAAGTTTTAAATTTACTGATTCAAACAAAATTAGGAAAAATGGAGTAATACAGCTTTCTATAGAACTCTGGAGAAAGCCTATGTTAAAGCATTTACCTGACCTTCCTAGTAGACCTATGAAAATAGGCACATAATACAGGATAATTTTTCTCTTAACAAAATGGAAAAAAAATTATCTTTACTATGTACTGCACAACTCTTATTGGGAAAGTATTTTATATAGTATCAAAGATTATAATAACTATTATTATTATTTGCATATATAACTGAGTAATTTTTATACTTCTTTGGTTTTCAGTGTCCACATTTGAAAAATGTTGAGTTTTTTTTTTTCCAGATATATAGAACCAAACTGAAGTTTGCATATATTTATATAAAATGCATGATTTTTAAATAGCAAAAAAATGTTGCAGAGGATGTGGGAAAATTAAGACACATTCTCTATTGGTAGCGTTGTGAACCAATACAACCATTCTGGAGAGCAATTTGGAACTATGTCCTAAGAGCAAACAGACTGTCCATATCCTTTGACCCAGCAATCTCACACTTCAGTCTGTATGCCAAAAAGATTCTTTTTTTAAAAAGGGCAAAATCTTTATATTTACAGGAATACTTATAGGACCAATTTTTGCAGTAGCTAAGAACTGAAAATACATGGAACACCATCAATTGGACAATGGCAGAACAAGTTGATGTATATAATTGTGATTGAACATTATTGTGCTACAAGAAATGATTAGCAGGATGCTTTCAGAAAATCATGGAAAGATTTGCATGACCTGATGCAAAATGAAAGAGCAGAATGAGGAGAATAGCAAATACAGTAGCAGCAATATTGTACAATGATCAATTGTAAATGGGTTACTATTCCCCAAATCACAAAGATTCAAGACAATTCTGAAGAACCTATGATGAAAAATGCTATCCATCTTCAACAAAACAAAGATAAAAATTGAAACAGTCGATTTTTTCCCCTTATGTTTTCTTTCACAATATGATTAAGATAGTTTTTTTTAAAAAAATCACAAAAAAAGAACTTAAAGGATTAAAAAACATTAATTTGCCAATATAGGGTAAAGGAAAGTTTTATGTTTATAGCTTTCTATATTTTTTTCATTTCATTCATCTTTATTTGAATATGTGAAATATTAAAACTTAGAATAAAAACTGAGTCATAAAGAAAAAAAAAGATAAGAAGCCATAAACTGGGATATGTTAAATTATGAGAAATAAAAGGATAGGAAGAAATCACAATTAGGTTGAATCAGTACACATTCTCTTATCAAAGACAAGAGAAAAAGGCTATATTTTTTTAAAAAACTGCAAGTATGTAAATACAATGTCATGTGACTATGCATAATTACTCCGTGCTCCATTTACAATTATTCAATGGTTTCTTATTTTGTAAATTGTAGCATTTCATTATATTAAGTGGTCTACTAATAACCTTGTTTTGTTTTGTTTTATTTTGTTTTTTTTTATCTAAGATATATATATATAAACATATAATATTGTTTTATTTACAAATAAATCTACTCAATGACTTGCATGAACTGATGCTGAGTGAAATCAGCAGAACCAAGAGAACATTATACACAGCAACAAGACTATATGATGATCAATTATGATGGACATGGTTCTCTTCAACAATGATGTGATTCAAACCAGTTCCTATTGTTCAGGGATGAAGATAGTCATATACATCCAGAGAGAGGCCTGAGGGAACTGAATATGAACCACCACACAGCATTTTAATGCTTTCTGTGAATATTTCCATGCATTTTGTTTTCCTTCTTAGGTTGTTTTTTTTCTTCTCTCTTTCTAGATCTGATGTTTCTTGTGCAGTAAGATAAGATATGTATACATATGTTGGATTTGTCATGTAATTTATCATATTTAGCATGTATTAGATTACCTGTCATCTAGGGGTGGGGGTTGGGGGAAGGAGGGGAAAAGCTTGGAACAAAAAAAAAGTTTTGCAAAGGTCAATGTAGAAAAAATCACTCACATATTTTGTAAATAAAAAGCTTTTAATAAAATCAAAATAAATAAATAAATCTACTCAATAATTATCAATTTAGCAATACTATATATTGCCTGATGTGCCTATGGATTATCAGCCCTGGCCAGATCCTGAAATTTGGCATTCCTTCATATCCATAACTAACTTATGACTGCTGTAATCTAAAATGCCACACAACTGTGATACTAATATGTATTGTGCTGACAAATCCTCATCCTTCCTTTTTTTTTTAAATTTAAAAAAAAATTTTTTTTGGATACTTGACTTCCAAAACTTGCTGACAATACAGACCAGTCTTCTGTTTGTATCAAAATAACTTAGATGTCTTTCTTTATCGGTTTCTTTGGCCAGCAGGCATTTTATGTTCTAATAGCAATGATTTTTTTTTTTTCCGAGGATAGCTGAATACTCATATTTCAACTGCAAATGAGGGGGAAAAAAGAAATATTGCTAACCATTACATGGAAGTGAATGTATCAGGATAATGTGGAAGCAATCTCAAGTGGCATAGAGAGCTAAAATGCGAAACTTGAAACATACTAAAACCCTTAGGGATGAGTCTAGAAAGCTGAGTTTTTTCAATGAGTAAATGATTTTCTTTTTTAAACATGAAAACTTTTTTTTTTATTTGAAGCATTTTATATAAAGATCTTTTAAACATATTATATACACTCCCTGTTTTTCTGAATAGAGCACACTTAAGAAAATTTAAAATTTTCTTCATTGCTTAGGCTGCTCTTATATGCTCAGAAAATATTTAAATTTGTAAAGCCATTTAGTTCTATATCATATAATTTTAGCAAATTTTTTAAAAGTTATTGAGGGTGTTTTTAAATAGTAATCCTTTCTGTTTTCTACTGTCAGGCTGCCAAATGTCACTTTGTAATGTGATCAATGTTCCTTTCTCTAGCATCCCATAATTTCATTTTTTTAGAAATTATGAAATATACAAGCACAAGTATTTCAATATGAAAAGGAAAAAAAAGGCAAATTAGAGATGAAACCCTGAAGGTTTACAATATATAATTTCTAAGTTTATATTAGATTTAATCCAATAGAAGGAAATCTGACAAGTTTCCATGATCTTCTTCACTATTTTCTTATCCCATATATATATATATATATATACATATATATATATATATATGGAAAAAGATATATATATATATATATATATATATATATATATATTCTGCAATCAAGATTGATCATTGAATTTCCAGAGTCCTTGAGCCTTTAAAGTTATTTTTTTAATTATCATAGTTATTGTAAAAATGTTTTTCTTATATTCTATTACTTTATATGAGTGTGTCCAGATTTCTTTAGAACTATATAATTTCATTATTTCCTATGATGCATTCATATTCAATTACAATGTTAAAACCATGATTCATTTAGTTATTCTGCAATTGATTTTTTTCCTTTACTATACTAACAGCAAGAAGCAACATAATCTCATTTTCTGAAGACTTCTCTTCTCGGTATCATGTTAATTTAGATGTCTTTATGGGTTTCTTTTGACAATAGTCATTTTATGCTATAATAGCATATATAACAACAAACTATATAACATTTTAAAGGTTGTTCAAATAGTTTTATTTGCATGGATACTTTTCCTCATTATTTGTCTTATTTGGTTCATATGAAAATAATAGGTGAATTCTGATTTATTATGAACTTGAAAATCATATAGCCATGCTTTTGCATAATTGTCAAGAATTTCTAGTAAAGATGGTTGCCTTTTAAAAGGGAAAAAAGCCACCCAGCTGCCTCATATGTCCTTCAATAAAATCTATCTTTATTTAGTGTCACAACTAAATAAGAACCAAGAGATTCAGAAATAAAACTATAGCAAGCTACATCTACCACTCCAAAATGGCCTAAAATTTTTATAAAAGGGGGCCAGAGCTAACATGGAGGAGTGCAGACAGACTCTCTGTGGTCTCCTCTGACCTTCTCTCAAACCAAAAGCAGATTAAGCCTCTAAACTGATTTTGGAGTTAAAGCTCCCCAAATATTTGGAATACAACACAATCCCAGAAGATGTTACCTTGGAAGAGCTTAAGAACAAGTCTGTTTCAGTAGGACAGGGAGAAAGCTTGCCTAGCTCAGACTGTAGCTCCAGGAGAGAGGGCAGGGAGACAGACCAGGACTTAAGAGTGCAGCAGTTTCTAAGTAGCAGGCAAGTTTCTGTGAGCCTATTAGTCCTCTCTGCCCTGGTTGTGGACAGGTGTTTTGTCAAATCTGCCTTTTGTAAAAGGTAGATTGTAAACCACTTATAATCCCAGATCTGGCCTCAATAGTTCAGCATGAGAAGTCAATCAGCCAAACTGTCCCAGAGAAAATTAAAGCAGCTGTCACTACTTAGCTTTGAACAAACCTCAAGTTTTTAAAAAATTAATAAAAAAAAGAACTCTACCATAGACAGCTTTTATGGAGAGAGAAGAACAGTCCTCAGATCCTGAAATTCATATAGGTAAAACAACTCAAGAGGAAGCCACAAAGGGAGACATGACCTGGTCCCCATTTCACAAGGCTTTCCTGGAAGATTGCATAAAGAATATCAAAAGAGAAGAAAAATGGGGAAATGAATTGAAATCATTGCAAGAAGGAAAAATTGCCCTACAAAAGAGATATGAAAAAGTCACCAATTCACTGAAAAAACTAAATTGGTGAAATGGAAAAAGACTGCAATGAACAAAAAAATTCAGTTGGCCAATTACAAAAGGAGCTAAAAAAGGTAACTGAAGAAAATAAATCATTAAAAATTAGAATTGGACAAATGGAAGGGACTGAATCAATAAAAGATCAAGAATCAATCAAACAAAAGAAAAAAAAAGAAAAATATCAAAAGTACAATACTGGGGAGAGAGGAAGGGAGAAAGGGGAAAGAAAAGAGAAAAACATAACTTTGGGTAAATAAGATAGCAGGAAATACAGAATTAATTATGTTAACTGTGAATGTGAATGGGATGAACTCTCCCATAAAACAGAAGCAGATAGCAGACTGGATTAAAAGCCAAAATTCTACAATATGTTGTTTACAAGAAACACATCTAAAACACAGAGATACATACAGAGTGAAGGGAAAGGGCTGGAGCAGAATCTATTATGCTTCAGGTGAACAACAACAACAAAAAAGCAGGGCTAGCAATCCTTATCTCATATCAAGTAATAGCAAAGATAGTTCTAATTAAAAGAGATAAGGAAGGAAACTATATTTTACTAAAGGGTACACCATAGATAATGTAGCAATATCAATACTAAATATATATGCACCAAGTGCAATAGCATCCAAATTCCTAGAACAAAAGTTAAGAGAGATGCAACAAGGAATAGACAGAAAAACTATACTAGTCAGGGATCTCAACCTTGCCCTCTCAGAACTAGATAAATCAAATAAAAAATAAATAATAATGATGTTAAGAGGTAAACAAAATATGGAACAGTCAGGTATGAAAGATCTTTGAAGAAAATTGAATGGAGACAGAAAGAAATTTACTTTTTTTTCTCAGTGGTTCATGAAATTTATACAAAAATTGACCATGTATTAGGGCATAAAACCTCAAAATCAAATGCAGAAAGGCAGAAATAATACATGCATTTTTTTCAGATCATGATGTAATAAAAATCACATGCAATTTAAGGCGAGGAGAAAACAGACCAAAAGGTAATTGAAAATTAAATAATCTAAT
Source organism: Myrmecobius fasciatus (assembly GCA_023553655.1). Taxonomy (NCBI): domain Eukaryota; kingdom Metazoa; phylum Chordata; class Mammalia; order Dasyuromorphia; family Myrmecobiidae; genus Myrmecobius; species Myrmecobius fasciatus. Next base: position 45,771 of record JAJPUD010011480.1, read on the forward strand.
TCTAAAGAATGAATGGGTGAAAGAGCAAATCATAGATACAATCAATAATTTCATCCAGGAGAATGACAACAATGACACAACATACCAAAATTTGTGGGATACAGCCAAAGCAGTTGTAAGAAGTAATTTTATATTTCCAAATGCTTATTTACAGAAAATAGAGAAAGAGAGGATCAATGAATTGGGTTTACAATTAAAAAGCTAGAAAAGGAACAAATTAAAAACCCTCAATTGAATACCAAATTGGAAATTATGAAAATAAAAGTTCACATCAATAAAATTGAAAATAGGAAAACTAGTGAATTAATAAATAAAACTAAGAATTGGTTTTATGAAAAAAACCCAACAAAATAAATAAGCTTTCAGTTTATTTAATTAGAAAAAAGAAATAAGAAAATCAAATTGTTAGTCTTAAAAATGAAAGGGGAGAACTTTCCACCATTGAAGAGGAAATCAGAGCAATAATTAGGAGTTACTTTGTGCAACTTTATGCAAATAAATTTGATAATCTAAATGAAATGGAGGAATATCTGCAAAAATATAGATTGCCCAGGTTAACAGAAGAGAAAATAAATTATCTAAATAGCCCTACTTTAGAAAAAGAAATAGCACAAGCCATTAATCAGCTCCAGGGACAGATGGATTTACATGTGCATTCTACCAAATATTCAAAGAACAAATAATTCCAATAATATATAAACTATTTGAAAAAATAGGTAAAGAAGATGTTCTACCAAATTCTTTTTTTATGATACAGATATGGTGCTGATAGCCAAACCACGTAGGGCGAAAACAAAGAAAGAAAACTGTGGACCAATTTCCCTAATGAATATTGATGCCAAAATTTTAAAGAAAATATTAGCAACAGGATTACAGAAAGTCATCCCTAGGATAATACACTATGACCAACTAGGATTTATACCAGAAATGCAGGGCTAGTTCAATATTAGGAAAACTATCAACTATATTAATAACCAAATTAACAAAAATCATATGATTATCTCAATAGATATAGAAAAAGCACTTGATAAAATCCAATACTAATTCCTATTAAAAACACTGGAGAATATAGGAATAAATGGGCTTTTCCTTAAAATGATCAGTGGCATCTATTTAAAACCATCAGCAAGCATTATATATAATGGGGACAAACAAGAATCATTCCCAATAAGATCAGGAGTGAAACAAGGCTGCCCACTGTCACTATTACTCTTTAATATTGTATTAGAAATGTTAGCTTTGGCAGTAAGAGAAGAAAAAAGATATTTAAAGAATTAGAGTAGGTAATGAGGAAACTAAATTAACATGATTGGAGAAGATAATGACGAATGTTGGAAGGGATGTGAAAAAACTGGGACAATGATACATTGTTGGTGGAACTGTGAATGGATCCAATCATTCTGGAGAGCAATTTGGAACTATGCTCAAAAAGTTATCAAACTGTACATGCCCTTTGACCCAGAAGTGTTTCTACTGGGTCTATATCTCAAAGAGATCTTAAAGGAGGGGAAAGGACCCACATGTGCAAAAATGTTTGTGGCAGCCCTTTTTGTAGTGGCTACAAATTGGAAACTGAATGGATACCCATCAATTGGAGAGTGGCTGAATAAATATGGTATACGTGTGTCATGTAATATTATTGTTCTGTAAGAAACGACTAGCAGGATGATTTCAGATACGCCTGGAGAGACTTGAATGAACTGATGCTGAGTGAAATGAGCAGAACCAGGTGATAATTATATGTGGCAACAACAAGATTATATGATGATCAGTTCTGATGGAAATGGGTTTTTTTCAACAATGAAATGTCTCAAACTAGTTCCAATTGTTCAGTGATGAAGAAAGCCATATACACCTAGGGAGTAGGCTGTGGGATTTGTGTGTAGAGCACAAAACAGCAGTTTCACACTCTGTTGAGGTTTGCTTACATTTTGTTTTCCTTCTCAGGTTTTTTTTTTTTTTCTTATAGATCTGATTTTTCCTGTACAGCAAGATAACTATTTGAATATGTATACATATATTCAATTTGTCATGTATTTTAACATAATTAACATTTATTAGACTACCTGCCATCTGGGGGAGGGGGTAGGGGGAAGGAGGGAAAAGTTGTTAAAGAAGGGTTTGTAAGGGTCAATGTTGAAAAATTACCCATGCATATGTTTTGCAAATAAAAAGCTTTAATTAAAAAAAATAATAATATAAAAATCATATAGAAGCAGTTCAATAATTAAGGAACAAAAAATTTAAGATTAGGTAAGACTTTCATATATTGAATGTTCTGGAGGTGGAGCCAAGATGGAAGAGTAAAGCCAGGAAGCTGCTTGAGTTGTCCCAGTCTCTCTCAAAAACCACATGAAATCAAATCTTGGTACAGAGTCTAATGGAATGAAATGGCTCTCCAGGTTAAAATAGACTGAAAAAAATTAAACAAAAGTCAGTGTCACTGGGGTGAAAAGGGTATTCAGTCCAGGTCAGATGGACTTTGGGAAAGCTGATGAGAGGGTCTTAATCACAAAAAATCAGCAACTAAGACTCTCAGTCTTGGCTCAGTATAGGAGCAGATCAGTGGGGCAGCTTCAAGTCCCAGCTCAGAAGGCAAACTGGAAAACCAGGCTGTTTCTTGTAAAGAGCAGGCAAAGCTATCCCCTGCAAACATAAATGTCCTGTGTGCTTAAAGCCAAGCTTCAGAGCTTCACAGGAAACTTGGGACAGCAACCCCTTTACCCCAGGCACAGAGTTCCACCTTAAAATCAAAAAAGAATAACTACTAAAAGTAAAGGAAATCAAATGAGCAACAAACAGAAAAGAACCTTGACCATAGAAAGCTTCTATGGTGACAGGGCAGATCAAAACACAATCTTAAACAAGAATAGAATGTCCAAAGAAGAAATATTAAAGAGTGAGATAAATTGGTCTCAAGTTCAAAGAGGCTTCTTGGGAGTGCTATAAAAGACTTCAAAAGGCAAAAAGAGAGGTAGAAGAAAAAATGAGGAAAGACATGAGAGCAATGCATGAGAGAGTGAACAGTTTGGAAAAGGAAGGAAAAATCGTCTGAAGAAAATGACTACTTAAACAGTAGAAAAAATCAAATGGAAAAAAAAATACACAAAATATAAAGAAAATTACACATTAAATACTACAGCACAGTAAATGGAAGCTTACTGAGACAGTAAGAATTAGTCAAACAAACTAAAAAGAATGAAAAAAATGGAAGAAAATGTGAAATGACTCACTGGGAAAACCATCAATCCAGAAGAGACACTTTAAATATTATTGGCCTACCTGAAGTTCATGACCAAAAAAGACCCTGGATAACATTCTACAAGAGGTCATTAAGGAAAACTGCTCTAATATTCTACAAACAGAGGGGAGTACTACTCTTTTAAAGAATACATTGATCACTTCTGGGAAAACATCCAACAAGGAAAAACTCAAGAAACATTGTTGCAAAACTCTACAACTACAAACTCAAAGAAAAAAAATACTGCAAATTGCTAGACAGAGATAATTCAAATATCAAAGAGCAGCAGTCAAGATTAATCAGAATCTGGCAGCTTCAATAATAAAGGATCAGAGGGCCTGATATACAATATTGTAGAAGGCAAAGGACCTGGGCTTATAACAAGGAATTAACTACCCAGGGAGCCTGAGCATCTTTGTAGGGAAAAGGTGGAGCTTCAATGAAGTAAGTTACATTCAATTATTTCTATTGAAAAAAACAGAACTAGGCAGAAATTTTAACCTACACAGGATGACAGAGGAGCATAGAAAGGTAAACAAGGGGAAAATATATATTTATATGTTAAACTGTTTACAATCCTACATGGGAAAACAATATCTGTAACTCTGAAAAACTGCATCTGCACTGAGGCACATAGAGGAAGTATCACATAGACTGAGAGTGTGGTTGTGAATGGACTCTGATGTGATGACACCAAAGACATTAAGGGGTGGGAAAAGGTCTGTACTGAAAAAAAGAGAGAAGGGGAGATAAAATGGGAAAATAAGTTCATATTAGGAGGTGAAAAAAGACCTAATGCAAACTAAGGAAAGAAGGGAAGAGGGAGAGCATTGTCTGAAGCTTGATCTCATCAGTTTTGGCTCTAAGAGGGAATAATTTAATTATTCAGTTGGGTATAAAATTTATCTGACCCTATAAAGAAGCCAAAGGAAAAAGAGGAAAATAAAAGGGGGGGATTAGGATAGAAGGGAGAGCAGAAACACTAGGGACAAAGGTCAGAGAAAGGGGAGAAAAGTTGGTAGAAGATAAAGTAGTGAGTGAGTGGGGTAAAATGCGCATAAAGTGGAGAGAACAAAAGTATGTAAAGGGGAGAAAATAGGGAAATATAGACCTTAGTAATTATATATGATAATGTGAATGGAATGAACTCTCTCATAAAATGGAAGTAAATAGCACAGTGGATTAAAAACCAGAATTCTACAATATGTTATTTACAGAAATACATTTGACATAGGGAGACACATACAGAGTAAATATGAAAGGCTGGAATCAAATTTCTTATGCTTCAACTGAAGTAAAAAAAAATAAAAAGCAGGGGTAGCAATTCTGATCTCAGATAAAAGCAAAAGTAAAAGTAGATCTTATTAAAAGAGATAAGAAAGGAAAATACATCTTGATAAAGGGTACCCTAAATAATGAAGTAGTAATGATACTAAATATGTATGAACCAAGTGGTAGAGCAGCCACATTCCTAGGGAAGATTTAAAGCCTGTTACAGGAAGAAACAGACAGCAAAATTATTCTAGTGGAGAACCTCAACCTTCCCCTCACAGAATCAGACAAATATACCACAAAATAAACAAGAAAGAAACTAGGGAGCTTAATAGGATTCTAGAAACTCTAGACATTATAGACCTCTGGAGAAAATTTAATAGGGACAGAAAGGAATACAATTTTTTCAAAACAGTACTTGTCACCTACACAAAAATTGACCATATATTAGAACATATAAACCTCATAATCAAATCAAAAAGTCAGAAATAGTAAATGCTTCCTTTTCAGATCCCCATGAAATAAAAATATATTCAATAAAAGACAAGGGAAAATATACAAAAAAAATGGGAAATTAAAAGATCTAATTCTAAAAGATGAGTGGATCAAACAACAAATCTCAGAAACAATCAGTAATTTCATGCAAGTGATATACAATAATGAGACAACTTACCAAAACCTATGAGATGCAGACAAAGCAGGTCATAGGGGAAATTTTATATCCCTAAATAGCTACATGAATAAAATAGAGAAAAAGGAGATGAATGAATTGGGCACAAGAGTAACAAAGATAAAACAGAACCAATTTACATATCCAATTGGAAATTCTGTAATTCAATGGAGAAATTAATAAAATATAAATTAATAAAACTATTGAACTAATGAATAAAACTAAGAGTTGGTTTTATGAAAAAAAAACAACAAAATAGAAAAACCTTTGGTTAATTTGATAAGAAAAAGGAAAGGAAACAAAATCACCAACATTAAAAATGAAACCTACCATCAATGAAAAAAAAATTAAAGCAATAATTAGAAGCTATTAGTGCAATAAGTCTGATAATCTAACTGAAATTGATGAATATTTACAAAAATATAAATTGCCCAGGTTAAGAGAAGAGGAAATAAAGTACTTAAATAGGACCATTAAAGAAAAAAATTGTAAAATCCATTAATGAATTCCCTTAGAAAAAATTCCCAAGGCCATATGGATTTACAAGGGAATTCAACCAAACATTTAAAAAATGTATGACATAAATATGGCACTGATATCTAAACCAGGACGGGCCAAAAAAAGAAAAAAGAAAAAGAAAATTATAGACCAATCTCCCTAATGAATATTAAGGTAAAAATTTTAAATAAAATACTAGTAAAAAGATTATAGAAACTTATCAGCAAGATAATACACTTTGAACAAGTGGGATTTATGCCAGGAATGCAGAGCTGGTTCAATATCAGGAAAACTATTACCATAATCAACCATATCATTAACAAAATCAACAGAAATAACATGACAATCTCAAGAGAAGATGAATATGCTTTTGACAATATACAGGACCCATTCCAATTAAAAACACTAGAGAACATATGAATAAGGGAAGCTTTCTTTAAAATAATAAGCAGTACCAATCTAAACCCTACGTGTATTTTGAAATGGAAAGAAAGTGGAAGCATTCCCAATAGGGGTGAAACAAGGATGTCCATTATCACCACTATTATTTAACACTGTACTAGAAATGCTGACTTTAACAATAAGAAAAGAAAAAGAAATTGATGGAATTAGAATACACAATGAGGAAATAAAACCACCACTCTTTGCAGATGATATGATGATATACTTAGAGAATCCTAAAAAGTCATCTAAAAACCTACTGATAACAATTCACAACTTTAGTAAAGTTGCAGAATTTAAAATAAACACACAAATCAACAGCATTTTTATATATTACTGACAAAGTCCATCAGCAATATGTGGAGGTCTACCTTCCAAGAAAAACCCAGAAACTAGATGAACACAATTACAAAACAGGTCGCCCACAAATAAAGTCCAATCTTATCTATTGGAATAGTATCAATTGTTCATGAATAGACAAAGCAAATATAATAAAAATCACAATTCTGCCCAAATTGGTCTTTTTGTTCAGTGCCATACCAATCAAGCTGGCAACATGCTATTTTACATAACTATTAAAAAATAATAGGAAAATTCATCTGGAGGAAGAAAAGGTCAAGAAAATCAAGGGAATTAATGAAATAAAATAGAAAGGATGGTGACAGCAGTACTAAACCTAAAACTATATTATATTGCAACAGTAATCAAAACCACTTGGTACTGGTTAAAAAATAAAGTGGTGGATCAATGGAATAGATTAGATACACACAGCACAATAATCAAGGCTTATTGCAATCTAGTACTTGATAAACTTCCAGACTCCAGTTTCTGGAATAAAAACTCAGTATTTGACAAAATTATTGGGAAAAGTGAAAAATATGTCAAAAACTTGGCTTACACCTATATTTCACACCCCATACCAAAATAAGATCAAAATGTATACGTGATTTGGGCATAAAAGATGATACCATAAAAATTAAAAGTAAAAAACGATAATTAATGTATCTGATCTTTGGAGAAGGGAGAAATTTATGACCAAAGAAGAATTAGAGAATATTATAAAAGGCAAAATGCACAACGTTGATTACACTAAATTAAAAAGCTTTTGCACAATCACAACTAACAGAAACAAGATTAAAAAGGAAATACAAAACTGGGACAAAAATCTTTACTGCCAGTATTTCTGATAAAGGTCCCATTTTTAAAATACATAAAGAAATGTATCAAAATTTTAATACAAGTCATTACCCAATTGCAAATGGTCAAAGAATATGAACACACAATTTTGAGATGATGAAATTAAAGCCATTTATAGTTATATGAAAAAATGCTCTGTCATTGTTGATCATAGAAATGCAAATTTAAACAATTCTGAGGTACTACCTCATGTATCTCAAATTGGCTAAGATGGCAGGAAAAGATAATAACAAATATTGGAGGGGATGCAGTAAAACTGGGATATTAATACATTGTTGATGGACTTATGAAATGAGCCACCTATTCTGGAGATCAATCTGGAACTATGTCAAAGGGCTATGAACCTGCATGTCCTTTTACCCAGCAGTGCCATTAATGGGTCTGTATCCCAAGGAAACTATAGAGAAGGGAAAAAGACCCACATGTGCAAAAATGTTTGCAGCAGGTTTTTTTTTTTTTTTTTTTTTTTTTTTTTTGTGATAGCAAAAAATTGGAAAAGGATTAGATGTCCATAAAATGAGCAATGGATGAGCAAGTTGTCATTTAGGAAGGCAATGAAATATTATTGTTCTTTAAAAATGATGAATAAATTGATTATTAAAAAAAAAGTTTTGGAAAGATTTACATGAACTGATGCTACGTGAAACAACCAGAAACAGAAATACTTTGTACATAATGACAGAAAGAATGTGTGATGATCAAATAAGAAAGGATTGATTCTTCCCAAATGTTCCGTGATCCAAAGCAATCCCAACAGACTTTGGACAAAAATTGCCACCTATATCCAGAAAAAGAACTAAGGAGACTGAATGTAAATCAACACATATTATGTTCATTTTTTTCTGATTTTTTTCTATCTCCCATGGTTTTTCTCTTTTCCTGTGATTTTTATGTACAAACATGATTCATAATGTGTAATAAAAATAAATAAAATTGGTTGAATAATAAAAAGTAGAATAAAAAAATATGTTCTTCACATATCTACTAACAAGCATAGAAGATCTTAAAATCTAATTTTCCATAAGAAAAATATCCATATAAATCATCAGCATTTCTATGTATTACTGACAAAGCCTATCGACAGGAGATAGGTAAAAAAAATTCTACTTGAAATTTCTGTTAGACAAAATAAAATATGTGGGGGTGTACCTGACAAGACAAAACCCAGAATTATAGGCCAAAAGTGTTTTTTTAATGACCAGATAGAGGAGGAAAAGCCCAACCATAGAAAGTTACTGTGGGAAATTAGAAAACTGTGATTCATCTTCAGAGAAAAATATTGAAGAAAAAGAAAGAAAGAAAAAAAAAA
>JAJPUD010011481.1:0-22169 GCA_023553655.1 Myrmecobius fasciatus
AGCAGAATCTGTTCCTTGGTGCTATAGTCCTGAAATTTAGCCACGATATTCCTTGGGGTTTTAATTTTGGGGTCTCTTTCAGGAGGTGATTGGTGAATTCTTTCAATTTTGATTTTGCCTTTTGATTCTACAATCTCAGGGCAGTTTTCTTTCAGGATTTCCTGGAAGATAGTGTTTAGATTCTTTTTTTGATCATGGCTTTCAGGAAGTCCAATAATCCTTAGATTGTCTCTCCTAGATCAATTTTCCAAGTCAGTTGTTTTTCCTAGGAGATATTTCATATTTTCTTCTAATTTTTCATTTTTTTTTTTGTTTTTCTTTGACTGATTCTTGAAGTTTTATTGAGTCATTCACTTGCAATTGTTCACTTCTTATTTTTAAAGTGTTGTTTTCTTCAGTTACCTTTTTAAGCTCCTTTTGTAACTGGCCAATTTGTTCATTGCACTCTTTTTCCACTTCACTAATTTTATTTTTCAATAAATTGGTGTCTTTTTCATATCTCTTTTGCAGGGCATCATATCCTTCTTGCAAGATATTGTATCTTTCTTGCACTGATTTCAGTTTATTTTCCCATTTATCCTCCAGCTCTCTTTTGAGGTTCTTTATGTAATCTTCCAGAAAGGCCTTTTGAAAAAGTGACCAGTGATGGTCTTTAATACCTTCTTCTGGTATTTTGTCTAAAGGAACCTCAGGATCTGGGGTCATTGCTTCTTTGCCTTGATAAAAGCTGTCTATGGTGAGAGCTTTTTTTTGCTTCTTCATTTTTTTTAGACAGCGTGTATATTTCTTTAAGGTTTGGAAAAACTTTGGCTAAAGCTTTTTTGCCCTGGGGCACTTCGGCAAATTAACTTAAGGTACTGGGCCTGTGGGGGCTAGGACTAAGTCCGAATTACTGCTTAAACAAGGCAAGTCTGCCAGAACACCTGCCCCCAATCAGCCCAGAGTGTCCTGAGTGCCTCAGATAAACTCCAGGTGTTTGGAATTTGGAGTTTGGAGTTTGAAATTTCTGTCACGATTAGCTGAGCTGAATCCCACCCTCACTTCCGGCCTACACAGGAGTCCTCTATTTATCTCTCTGTCTGAATTAGACAAACCTGATATGAAGTTCTTCAGAAAGCAGTGCCCAAATATTTCTGAGTTCGTTGACTTGAAGATCAGTTTAGAGGCTTATTTTACTGTTGATTTGAGAGAAGATTGGAGGAGGAAGCAGAGAGTCACCTTTTCACTCCGCCATATTGACTCCGCCCCCCAGATTTTTAATTTTTTTACTCACAATTAAAAGATATTTGGTGAAATAAGTAAAAAATATATTTTGAAATAGTATTTTTCAGCATGCAAAACTGACATGTGTAGTGCAAAGAACATTCAATTTAGTAGATTTGGAATTGGATGGATTATATTATCTGCTCTATTTAGTAGGAATGCATGTTTAATTTAGACATTCTGGACGAGTTTTCTTATATGTAACTTTGAATTCTTATATATTTTATTTCATACATTTAAAGCAATCTGAGAAGCTATTCATAGACTTTAACAGACTGTTGAAGGAATCCATGAAACCCAAAAGATTAAGAATTACCAGGATAAAGGGTTTTTTTAATGATTTCATTTCTAGATACTGTTTTGTTATTTGAGAACTTATTCTAAATCTTTGAGTGTGTGTGTGTGTGTGTGAGAGAGAGAGAGAGAGAGAGAGAGAGAGAGAAAGCAGAGAGAGAGAGATCATAGCTAATTATCTCAGAAGTTTAAAAGAATCAAGCTACTATAAGATTTAATCAGAAAACCAAATTATAGATATTAAAAAGGGACAATTATCCCTTGATAATGGAATGCAATAAAGCTACTCTTGTCAGAACAATATATATATTCACCAGTTTCCATCTACAGAAATATAAGCTTTCATATCTTAAAAATTAAATATCTAGTTTTCTTGCTGCCAAGATAACCTTGACAACATAAATTGATGCACTTTTGGTCTATTTTGATCCACTGCCAAATAGATTGAAACAACAGTACCAAGACAAGTGTGAAATTACCTTTTATTCATCCTAATGGGGTGTTAAATTTGAAGTCTAATTATACATTCTAGGATTGTCAAGCATTGTTAAACACTTTGCTGTTAATTATTGCACAGAAACCAGAAATGTGTAGTTAATGCACTGAGAACAGTTAAGGTTAATATGCAATTCTTTCCTTTCTTTCAAGGAAAATATTGGGACATTTATACCCTTTACAGGGATATTCATACGATGTATAACCAAAAAGTTCAAGCTCTCATCCTAATAATATTTGCAGCTTAGATGTTTATAGCTTTTTAAGATTTGCACAACACATTAATAAATTATTTCACGTAATCTTCACCTGAACTGTGTGAAGTATTTTACAGATAAAGAGACTGAGCTAGAAAGGCCAATGGATCTATCCTTATTTAGTGACCTAGTAAATTTGTGAAACTGGATTTAATTGAGGATATTGGGTAGTATGTTGGTCTTTCATAAAATAAACCAACATTTAGGAGCTGCATCAGATACTTATTAGTGATATGGTTATAGCATCATGAGTTTTGTCATCAACAAAAATATGATTAAAGATTCCCAAGTTGATGTGAATAAAGCTCTTTTGCAAAAATCATTGTGCTATTCATTTATGATTCATTCCAGTTTAAAAGAAATATTCTGAAGAGCACATTAAAATTATGCAACATTCATTCAATATGCATACATATATGTGTATGTAGTATATGCACACATATATTTTATCTATAGATACTATGCATATATAATGAATATATGTGCATGTGTAAATGCATAATATAGTATAGGAAATAGGTACATAGATACATAGATAGATATTAGATAAATAGATTAATAGTGCTACAATTTGTATAGGTTAAGATAATAAGCTTCTCTAGAATAGATAGATAGCAGGGGTAATAGGAAGATAATTAATTTCCTGAGAAATTATGATTATGATTATGATTATGATTATTTATATTATGAGCAGCTGAGGCATGTCCTTACTATCATAATCTTGGGTGTTGCACCGGTTTATTATTAATGAAGAACAAAGTGACATATATATGCATATATATATATATATATGCACAAAAATTGACCATGTATTAGGGAATAAAAGCCTCACAATCAAATTCAAAAAGGCAGAAATAGTAAAATGTTTCTTTTTCTGAATACAATGCAATAAAAAATTACATTAAATAAAGGGTTAGGGAAAGATACACTAAAAACAATTGTAAATTAAATAATCTAATTCTAAAGAATTAATGGGTCAAATAACAAATCATGGAAGCAAACAAAAATTTCATGCAAAAGAATGGCATAAATGAGAAAGCATGTCAAAACCTATGGGCATGCAATCAAAACAGTTCTTAAGGGAAACCTATATCTCTAAATAATTATATGAATAAAACAGAGAAAGAGGAGATCAATGAATTGCACATGCAACTAAAGAAACTAGAAGAACAAAATAAAACATCTCAAATGAATACCAAATTAGAAACCCTGATCATCAAAGATGTTAACAGAATTGAGACAAAGAGAAATGTTGAACTAAAAACTATGAGTTAGTTTTGTTTAAAAAAAAAGCCAACAAAATAGACAAACATTTGGTTAATTTGATTAAAAAAAGGAATTAGTAAAACCAAATTACCAGTATCAAAAATGAATAGGGTGAACTTAAAACTAATGAAGAAGAAATTAAAGCAATGATCAGGTGTTATTTTATTTTGACAAACTGTATGCCAACAAATCTGTCTATATCAAAACCCATAAAAGTAAAAATGATTTCCCAATTCGTTACTTCCCTCCTAATGTTGTCTTTATTAGTTTTGTTTGTACAAAAACTTTTTAACTAAATAAATAATCAAAATTATCTATCTGGTGCTCAGTTAAGAGTTTCAGTTATTCTCTGGACATAAATTGTTTCCTTCTCCACAGGTCTGAGAGGTAAACTATCCTATGTTCCTCTAATTTGCTTATTTTCTTGAATTTAGTTATGTCTAAATCATGAACCCATTTAGATCTTATCTTGGTATGTGGTGTTAGGTGTGGGTCAAGCCCTAATGTGTTCCATACTTGTTTCAAATTTTTCCAGCAGTTTTTGTCAAATAGTGAGTTCTTACCCCAAAACCTGGGGTCTTTGGGTTTATCAAACACTAGATTGCTATAGTTATTGCCTAGTTTGACCTGTGATCCTACCATATTCCACTGAATGACTACTCCATTTCTTAGCCAGTACCAAATGCTTTTGATGACCACTATTTGATAATATAGTTTTAGATCTGTCACAGCTAAGCCACCTTCATCAGCATTTTTTTTCATTAATTCCCTTGAAATTCTTGACCTTTTGTTCTTCCAGATGAACTTTGCTACTTTTTTTTAGAATTGTAAAATAATTTCTTAGGAGTTTGATTGCTATGGCAATAAATAATAAATCAATTTAGGTAATTTCCAACTGATTAGATCTGAATTTATTTGTGTGGAAAGTGTTTTGTATTTTAGTTCATATAGTTCATGACTGTTCCTTGGCAAATAGATTCCCAAATATTTTATACTATTGACAGTTATTTTGAATGGCATTTTTTTCTATCTCTTGCTGCTGAACTTTGTTGGTAATATAGAAAAATGCTGATGATTTATGTGGATTTATTTGGTATCCTGCAACTTTACTAAAGTTTTGAATTTTTTCTAGTACTTTTTAGTTCAGTCTCTAGGGCTCTCTAAGTATACCATCATATCAGCTACAAAGAGTGATAATTTGGTTTCTTCATTACATACTCTAATTCCTTTTATCTCTTTTTCTTCTTTTATTGCCAAAACTAACATTTCTAAGACAATATTAAATAGTAATGGTGGCAGTGGGCAGCCTTGTTTCACTCCTGATCTTATCGGGAATGGTTCTAGTTTGTCTCCATTACATATGATGCTTGCTGATGATTTTAAATAGATGCTACTAATCATTTTAAGGAAAAGCCTATTTATTCCTATACTCTCTAGTGTTTTTAATAGGAATGGGTGTTGGATTTTATCAAATGATCTTTCTGCATTTATTGAGATAATCATATTATTTTTGTTAGTTTGGTTATTAATATAATTGATTATGCTGTTAGTTTTCCTAATATTGAACCAACTCTGCATCCTGGTATAAATCCTACACGGTCATAGTGTATTACACTGGGGATGATTTTCTGTAATCTCTTTGCAAATATTTTATTTCAGATTTTTGAATCAATATTTATTATGGAGACTGGTATATAGTTTTCTTTCTCTGTTTTCACCATACCTGGTTTAGCCATCAGCATCATATCTGTATCATAAAAGGAATTTGGTAGAACACTTTGTTTCTCTATTTTTTCAAAAAGTTTATATAATATTGGAATTAATTGTTCTTTGAATGTTTGTTAGAATTCACATGTAAATCAATCTGGCCCTGGAGATTTTTTCTTAGGGAGTTGATTAATAGTTTGTTCAATTTTTTTTTCTAAAATGGGGCTATTTAGATAATTTATTTCCCTTTCTGTTAACCTGGTCAATCTATATTGTTGTTTATATTCCTCCATTTCATTTAGATTATCAAATTTCTTGATATAAAATTAGGCAAAGTAACTACTAATTATTTCTCTAATTTCCTCTTCATTGGCTGAAAGTTCTCCCTTTTCATTTTTGAGACTAACAATTTGGTTTTCGTCTTTCCTTTTTCTAATTGAATCAATTAAAATCTTATCTATTTTGTTGGTTTTTTCATGAAACCAACTCTTAGTTTTATTTATTAATTCAATAGTTTTCTTATTTTCAATTTTACTAATCTCCCCTTTTAATTTCAGAAGTTCCAATTTTACATTTAATTGAGGGTTTTTAATTTGTTCTTTTTTTAGCTTTTTTAATTGTAAACCTAATTCCTTGATGTTCTCTTTCTCTATTTTATGCAATTAATCATGTAGACATATAAAATTTCCCCTTATAACCGAATTGGGCGTGTCCCACAAATTTTGGCATGTTGTCTCATTATTGTAATTCTCCTGGATGAAATTATTGATTATGCCTATGATGTGCTGTTTAGTCCATTCTTTCTGTAGGATTCGATTATTTAATGTTCAATTAACGTTTGGTCTATTTTCTCCTCAGCCTTATATTACATGTGATTGTTATTGCTTCATGATCTGAAAAACATGCATGTATTAGTTCTACCTTTCTGCATTTGATTTTGAGGATTTTGTGTCCTAATACCTGGTCAATTTTTGTATAAGTTCTATGAACTGATGAGAAAAAAGGAAACTTCTTTCTGTCTCCATTCAATTTTTTGCAATGATCTATCATGCCTAGCTTTTCTAATATTTTGTTTACCTCCTTAAATTCTTTCTATTTAATTTGTGGTTTGATTTATCTAGATCTAAGAGAGTAAAATTTAAATCTCCCACTAGTATAATTTTACTATTTTTTTCTTTTTTCTTTATTTTTAATTTTATTTTATTTGCAAAACATATGTTTTTCCTTCCTACTCCCCACCCCTCCCCTAGATGGCAGGATATCCACTACATATTAATTATGTTAAAATACTTGACAAATCGAATATATGTATACATATTTCCACACTTATCATTGTTGTGCAAGACAAATCGTATCTAGAAGAAAGACATATCAGATAAGGAAACACAATGTAACCAAACATCAATTGAGAATATGAAAATGTTATGTTGTGGTCCACATTTCACATCCCTCTCTCTGGGTGTGTATGGCTTTCTTCAGTGAACAATTGGAAGTGGTTTGAAACACTTCATTGTTGAAGAGAGCCATGTCCATCAGAATTGATCGTCATATAATAATGTTGTTGCCGTATATAATGATCTCCTGGTTCTGCTCATTTCACTCAGCATCAGTTCATGTAAGTTTCTCCATGCCTCTCTGAAAATTGTCCTGCTGGTTGTTTCTTACAGAACAATAATATTCCATAATATTCATATACCATAATTTATTCAGCCATTCTCCAATTGAAGGGCATCTATTCAGTATCCAGTTTCAAGCCACTACAAAAAGGGCTACCACAAACATTCTTGCACATGTGGGGCCCTTTCCTTCCTTTATGATTTCTTTGGGATATAAGCCCAATAGAAATGCTGCTGGGTCAAAGGGTATGCACAGTTTGATAACTTTTTTGAGCATAGCTCCAAATAGCTCTCCAGAATGGCTGTATCTGTTCACAGCTCCACCAACAATGCATCAGTGTCCCAGTTTTCCCACATCCCCTCAAACATTCATCATTAACTTTTCCTGTCATTTTAGCCAATCTGACAGGTGTGTAGTGGTACCTCAGGGTTGTCTTAATTTGCATTTCTTTGATCAGTAGTGATTTGAAGCACCTTTTCATATGACTAAAATAGTTTTAATTTCATCCTCTGAAAATTGTCTGTTCATATCTTTTGACCATTTATCGATTGGAGAATGGCTTCAATTCTTATAAATATGAGACAATTCTCTCTATATTTTAGAGAGGAGACCTTTATCAGAACCCTTAAATGTAAAGATGATTTCCTAATTTATTGCTTCCCTCCTAATCTTGACTGCATTGGTTTTGTTTATACAAAAACTTTTTAACATAATATAGTCAAAGTTAACTATCTGGTGTTCAATTAAGAGTTCCATTTCTTCTTTGGACATAAATTTATTCATCTCCATAGGTCTGAGAGGTAAACTGTATTATGTTCCTCTAATTTACTTATAATATCGCTCTTTATATCCAGATCATGAACCCATTTAGATCTTATCTTGGTATGTGGTGTTAGATGTGGGTCAAGCCCTAATTTCTTCCACACTAGTTTCCAGTTTTCCCAGCAGTTTTTGTCAAATAGTGAATACTTATCCCAAAAGCCGGGGTCTGTGGGTTTATCAAAAACCAAATTGCTATAGTTATTGCCTAGTTTGTCTTGTGATTCTATCCTATTCCACTGATCAACTACTCTATTTCTTAGCCAGTACCAAATGGATTTGATGACCGCTGCTTTATAATATAGTTTTAGATCTGGTACAGCAAGGCCACCAGCATGAGCCTTTTTTTTCCCATTAATTACCTTGAAATTCTTGACCTTTTGTTCTTTCAAATGAACTTTGCTACTATTTTTTCTAGATCTGCAAAATAATTTCTTGGGAGTTTGATTGGTATGGCACTAAATAAGTAGATTAGTTTGGGTAGTATTGTCATTTTTATTATGTTTGCTTTGCCTACCCATGAGCACTTAATATTTTTCCAATTGATTAGGTCTGATTTTATTTGTGTGGAAAGTGTTTTATAGTTTAGTTCATAGAGTTTCTGACTTTTCCTTGGCAGATAGATTCCCAAATATTTTATCCTATCATCTGCTATTTGGAATGGAATTTCTTTTTGTATCTCTTCCTGCTGAACTTTATTGGTAATATATAAAAATGCTGATGATTTATGTGAATTAATTTTGTATCCTGCAACTTTGCTAAAGTTGTGAATTGTTTCTAGCAATTTTTTAGTTGAGTTTCTAGGGTTCTCTAAGTATACCATCATGTCATCTACAAAGAGTGATAATTTGGTTTCATCATTACCTACTCTAATTCCTTTAATCTCTTTTTCTTCTCTTACTACCAAAGCTAACATTACTAAGACAATATTAAATAATAATGGCGACAGTGAGCAGCCTTCTTTTACTCCTGATCTTAGTGGGAATGGTTCTAGTTTGACTCCATTAGATATGATGCTTGCTGAAGGTTTTAAGTAGATACTACTATTCATTTTAAGGAAAAGCCCATTTATTCCTATACACTCCAGTGTTGTTAGAAGGAATTTGTGTTGGATTTTATCAAAGGCTTTTTCTGCATCTATTGAGATAATCATATGGTTTTTGTTAATTTGGTTATTAATATAATTGATTATGCTAATAGTTTTCCTAATATTGAACCAACCCTGCATTCCTGATATAAATCCTACTTGGTTATGGTGTATTATCCTGGGGATAACTTTTTGTAATTGCGTTGCTAAAATCCTATTTAAAATTTTTGCATCAATATTCATTAGGGAAATAGGTCTATAGTTTTCTCCCTACCTGGTTTAGCTATCAGCACCATATCTGTGTCATAGAAGGAAATTTGGTAGTACATCTTCTTTCCTTATTCTTTCAAATAGTTTATATAGTATTGGGATTAATTGTTCTTTGAAAGTTTGGTAGAATTCACATGTAAATCCATGTGGCCCTGGAGATTTTTTCTTAGGAAGTTGATTAATAGCTTGTTCTATTTCTTTTTCTGAAATGGGGCTATTTAAATAATTTATTTCCTCTTCTGTTAACCTAGGCAATCTATATTTTTGTAGGTATTCCTCCATTTCATTTAGATTACCAAATTTATTGGCATAAAGTTGGGCAAAGAAACTCCGAATTATTACTCTAATTTCCTCTTCATTGGAGGAAAGTTCTCCCTTATCATTTTTGAGACTAATAATTTGATTTTCCTCTTTTCTTTTTCTGATCAAATTAACTAATGGCTTATCTATTTTGTTGGTTTTTTAATAAAATCAACTCTTGCTTTTGTTTATTAATTCAATACTTTTCTTATTTTCAATTTTATTAATCTCCCCTTTTATTTTCAGAATTTCCAATTTGGTATCTAATTGAGGGTTTTTAATGTGGTCTTTTTCTAGCTTTTTTAATTGTAAGCCTGGTTCATTGATTGGTTCATTCATTGGTTCTTTCTCTGTTTTATGCAAGTAAGCAACTAGAATATGAAATTACCCCTTATAACCGCTTTAGCCGTGTGCCACGTATTTTGGTATGTTGTCTCATTATTATCATTCTCCTGGATGAAATTATCGAATGAGTCTATAATTTGCTCTTTCACCCATTCATTCTTCAGGATTACATTATTTAATTTCCAATTAACTTGTGGCCTGTTTTCTCCTGGCCTTATATTACATGTGAGTTTTATTGAATCATGATCTGAAAAGGATGCATTTACTATTTCTGCTTTTCTGCATTTGATTTTGAGGTTTTTATGCCCTAACACATGATCAATTTTCATATAGGTTCCATGAAGCCCTCAGAAAAAGTATACTCCTTTCTATCATCATTCAATTTCCTTCAGAGATCTATTATACTAATTGTTCTAACCTTTTGTTTACCTCCCTAACTTCTTTCTTATTTATTTTTTGATTTGATTTATCTAATTCTGAGAGAGCAATTTTGAGATCCCCCACTAGTATAGTTTTACTGTGTATTTCTCTTTGCATCTCTGTTAGTTTCTCCTCTAGGAATTTGGATGCTATACCACTTGGTGTATATATGTTTAGTATTGATACCAGTTCATTGTCTATGGTATGCTTTAGTAAAATATAGTTTCCTTCCTTATCTCTTTTAATTAGATCTATTTTTGTTTTTACTTGATCCGAGATAAGGATTGCTACCCCTGCCTTTCTTTGTTCACCTGAAGCATAGAAGATTCTGCTCCAGCCCTTTACCTTCACTCTGTATGTATCTCTATGTTTTAGATGTGTTTCTTGTAAACAACATATTGTAGGATTTTGGCTTTTAATGCAGTCCGCTACCAGCTTCCGTTTTATGGGAGAGTTCATCCCATTCACATTCACAGTTAAAATTACTATATCTGTATTCCCTGCCATCTTATTTACCCAGAGTTATGATTTTCTCTTCCCTTTCCCCTCTCTCCTTTCCCCCCTCCCCAGTATTTTGTTTTTGATGACCACTTCCCTCCAAAAGTCCTCCTAATTTTAGGACCCCTCCCTCCCCTTTACACCTTTCCCCTAATTCTTCTATTAGTCTATCCCTTTCCTTTCCTCCTTTCCCTCCCACCTTCCCACAAAGAGGGTCAGGCCTTTCTTTGAAGCCAAATGTGTCTGAAATACTCTCTTAGAGCCCAATCTAATGAGAGTAAGGTTTACACAATACTCATCACCCTCCCTTCTTTCCCTCAATTATATTAGATCTTCTATGTCTCTTTAAGAGATTTTGCCTTATTTTACCTCCTTTATTTTTACTTTATTTTTCCTCCTTTCCCCTTTTTTTTCAGTATGATATCCCTTCCACCTCTAATTTCTTTTCCATTATTATCGAAGTAATATCAAATTATACCCCCATTCTTTAAGGATACCTATAGTAGAAATATAGTTCTCAAGAGTCCTTTCCTTTTTACCTTTTTATGCTGCTCTTGAATTCTGTATTTGGAGATCAAAATTTTTTGTTCATTTCAGGTCTTTTTATTAGAAATAGTTGAAATTCTCCTGTATCATTGAATGACCATCTTCTTGCCTGGAAGATGATGCTCATTCTAGCTGGATAACTTATTCTTGGTTGTAATCCAAGTTCCTTTACCTTTCAGAATATCTGATTCCAGGCCCTTCGATCCTTTAATATGGAAGCTGTAATTCTAATTACAGTTCCTCGGTATTTGAAGTGTTTCTTTCTAGCTGCTTGCAATATCCTTTGCTTGGTGCGATAGTCCTGGAATTTGGCCACAATATTCCTTGGGGTTTTAATTTTGAGGTCTCTTTCAGGAGATGATGGGTGAATTCTTTCAAAAACATCAAGGCAATTCTCTTTCATGATTTCCTGGAAGATAGCATCAAGGTTCTTTTTTTGATTGTGGCTTTCAGGTAGTCCGATAATCCTTACATTGTCTCTCCTGGATCTGTTTTCCAAGTCAGTTGTTTTTCCTAGCAGATATATCACGTTTTCTTCTATTTTTTTTTTCATTTTTTTTTGTTTTTGTTTGACTGATTCTTGAAGTCTTATTGAGTCATTTACTTCTATTTGTTCAATTTAAATTTTTAAAGTATTATTTCCTTCAGTTATCTTTTTTAGCTCCTTTTGTAATTCGCCAATTGAATTTTTTGGTTCAATGCATTCTTTTTCCATTTTGCCAATTTTATTTTTCAGTGAAATTTTTCTTTTTCCAATTCACCAGTCTTTTTTTCCAGTTTTTCACATCTCTGTTGCAGAACATTATTTTCTTCTTGCACTGATCTCAATTTATTTCCCCATTCTTCTTCTAGCTCTCTTTTGAGATTCTTTATGCAATCTTCCAGGTAAGCCTTCTGAAAACGGGACCAGCTCATGTCCACCTTTGTGGCTTCATCTGGAATTGTTTTCAGAATCTAAGGTCTGGGGACTGCCCTACTTTCTCTCCGTAGAAGCTGTCTATGGTGAGAGCTATCTTCTGCTTCTTGCTCATGTTTTTGAGCTGAGGAACAGCCGGACCGGTAGCTGTTTCAATTTGCCCTGGGGCAGTTTCCCGAATTGACTTCTGGTGCGGGGCTGGTCAGCTAGGTCTGCACTAGAACCATGCTTTCAGCTGCTCTCAATCCACTCTTTACCAAAGGCAGATCTGCCAAATCATCTGCCCGCAAGCAGCCCAAAGTGGCCCAGGCATCTCCCAGGGACTTCCTGGGTGCCTAAAATCCGCCACTCTGTCACAGCCCTGACTTCTGTTCCGGCTGAGTGCTGGAGTCTGATCACAGCCAGCTGCCAATTTCCCTGAGACTGACCTTCTCTGGAGTTTTTTCAAAGTAGATTTTTGATAGAAGTGCATTGTAGTCCAAGTGTTTGGTGGAGCCCTCACTCCAGAACCAGTTCGGAGGCTCAATTTGTCTGGGTCTGAGGGAAGGTCTCAGGAGCTCACAGAGAATGATGTCTGCAGTTTGCCATCTTGCCTCCACCACCTATTTTTTTTCCTTTAATCTCTTTTGACTTATCCTTCAGGAATTTTGATGCTATAACACTTGGTGCATGGTACCCTATAGTAAAAATATAGTTACCTTCCTTATCTCTTTTGATTATATCTATTTTTGCTTTTAGTTGAGATGAGATCAAGATTGCTATCCCTGCTTTTTTTTTTGTTCACCTGAAGCATAATAGATTCTGCTCCAGCCTTTTACCTTCATCCTGCATGTGTCTCTATGCTTTAGATGTTTTTCTTGTAAACAACATATTGTAGGATTATGTTTTTTTTAATACAGTGTGCTATCTGCTTCCCTTTTATGGAAGAGTTCATCCCATTCACATTCACAGTTAAAATAACTAATTCTGTATTTCATGCCATCTTGTTTACCCAAAGTTATACTTTTTTTTCTTTCCTTTCCCCTTTCTCTCTTCCTCCTCCCCAGTATTTTACTTTTGATGACCCCTCTCTTAAACAGTCCTCCCCCCTTTAGAGCTCCTTGCCCTTTTTTTACATCTTTCCCCAAATTCTTCTACTTTCCCTTCTGTTAGTATTTCCCTTTCTTTTTCTCCTTTCCCTCCCACTTCCTATAAGGAGGGACAAGTTTCTCTGTGAAGCAAAATGTGTCTGATATATTCTTTTAGAGCCCAATCTGATGAGAGTAAGATTCACACAATGCTCATCCCCCTCCCTTTTTCCCCTTAATTATATTAGGTTTTCTTTGCCTCTTCATGAACTTATTTTTACCTCCTTTTTTCAAACCTTATTTTAACTCTTTTTCCCAGTATGATAGCCTTTCCACCTTTAGTTTCTTTTTCATATTATCAAAATAAAATCAAATTAAACCCCCATTCTGTAAGTATACCCATAGTAGAAATATAGTTCTCAAGAGTTCTTTCCTTTTTACCTTTTTATGTTTCTCTTGAGTTCTGTGTTTGGAGGTCAAATTTTTTGTTCAGATCTGGTCTTTTCATTAGAAATAGGTGAAATTAATGAAATGGAGGAATATCTACAAAAATATAGATTGCCCAGATTAACAGAAGAGGAAATACATTATTTAAATAGCCCTATTTTGGAAAAAGAAATATAACAAGCTATTAATCAACTCCCTAAGAAAAAATCTCCAGGGCCAGATGGATTTACATGTGAATTTTACCAAACATTCAAAGAACAATTAATCCCAATACTATATAAACTATTCGAAAAAATAGGGAAAGAAGGTGTACTACCAAATTCCTTCTATGACACAGATATGGTGCTGATAGCTAAACCAGGTAGGGTGAAAACAGAGAAAGAAAACTATAGACACATTTCCTTAATGAATATGATGCAAAAATTTTAAATAATATTTTAGCAACAAGATTACAGAAAGTCATCCCCAGGATAATACATCATGACCAAGTAGGATTTATACCAGGAATGCAGGGCTGGTTCAATATTAGGAAAACTATTAGCATAATCAATTATATTAATAACCAAATTAATAAAAAAACATATGATTATCTCAATAGATTCAGAAAAAGCCTTTGATAAAATCCAACACAAATTCCTCCTGACAACACTGGAGTGTATAGGAATAAATGGGCTTTTCCTTAAAATGAGTAGTAGTATCTACTTAAAACATTCAGCAAGCGTCATATGTAATGGAGTCAAACTAGAACCATTCCCAATAAGATCAGGAGTGAAACAAGGCTGCCCACTGTCACCATTATTATCTAATATTGTCTTAGAAATGTTAGCTTTGGCAGTAAGAGAAGAAAAAGAGATTAAAGAATTAGAGTAGGTAATGAGGAAACCAAATTATCACTCTTTGCAGATGACATGATGATATACATAGAAAACCCTAAAGACTCAACTAAAAAACTACTAGAAACAATTCACAACTTTAGCAAAGTTGCAGGATACAAAATAAATCCATATAAATCATCAGCATTTTATATATTACCAATAAAGTTCAGCAGGAAGAGATACAAAAAGAAATTCCATTCAAAATAACAGTTGATAGTATAAAATATTTGGGAATTTATCTGCCAAGGGATAGTCCGGAACTATATGAACTAAACTACAAAACACTTTCCACACAAATAAAATCAGACCTAGTCAATTGGAAAAACTTAAAATGCTCATGGGTAGGCCGAGCGAAGATAATAAAAATGACAATACTACCCAAACTAATTTACTTATTTAGTGCCATACCAATCAAACTCCCAAGAAATTATCTTACAGATCTAGAAAGAATCGTAGCAAAGTTCATTTGGAAAAACAAAAGGTCAAGAATTTCAAGGGGATTATTGAAAAAAAAGGCTGACGATGGTGTACTTGCTGTACCAGATCTAAAACTATATTACAAAGCAGCGGTCATCCCCACATGTGCAAAAATGTTTGTGGCAGCCCTTTTTGTAGTGGCAAGAAACTGGAAATTGAAAAGATGCCCATCAATTGGAGAATGGCTGAATAAATTATGGTATATGAATGTTATGGAATATTATTGTTCTGTAAGAAATGACCAACAGGAGGATTTCAGAGAGGATTGGAGAGACTTGCATGAACTGATGCTGAGTGAAATCAGCAGAACCAGGAGAACATTATACACAGCAACAAGACTATACGATGATCAATTTTGATGGACATGGTTCTCTTCAACAATGATGTGATTCAAACCAATTGTGCTGTGATGAAGATAGTCATATACATCCAGAGAGAGGCCTGTGGGAACTGAGAGTGAACCACAACACAGCATTTTAACGCTTTCTGTGAATATTTCCATGCATTCTGTTTTCCTTCTTAGGTTTTTTTTTCTTCTTCTCTTTCTAGATCTGATGTTTCTTGTGCAGTAAGATAACTGTATAGATATGTATACATATATTGTATTTGTCATATAATTTATCTTATCTAGCATGTATTAGATTACCTGTCATCTAGGGGTGGAGGGGTGGGGGGAAGGAAAGGAAAAGCTTGGGAAAAAAAGTTTTTTTGCAAAGGTCAATGTTGAAATGTCACTCATATGTTTTGCAAATAAAAAGCTTTATTAAAAAAAAAACAAAGCAGCGGTCATCAAAACCATTTGGTACTGGCTAAGAAATAGAGTAGTCGATCAGTGAAATAGGATAAAATCACAAGACAAACTAGGCAATAACTATAGCAATTTAGTCTTTGATAAACCCAAAGACCCCAGCTTTTGGGATAAGTATTCACCATTTGACAAAAATTGCTGGGAAAACTGGAAACTAGTGTGGAAGAAATTAGGACTTGACCCACATCTAACACCACATACCAAGATAAGATCTAAATGGGTTCATGAACTGGATATAAATAGTGATACTATAAGTAAATTAGAGGAATGTAATATAGTTTACCTCTCAGACCTATGGAGATGGAATAAATTTATGTCCAAAGAAGAACTGGAACTCTTAGTTGAAAACCAGATAGATAACTTTGACTATATTAAGTTAAAAAGTTTTCGTACAAACAAAATCAATGGAGACAAGATTAGGAGGGAAGCACTAAATTGGGAAATCATCTTTACATTTAAGGGTTCTGATAAAGGTCTCATCTTTAAAATATGTAGAGAATTGTCTCATATTTATAAAAAATCAAGCCATTCTCCAATCAATAAATGGTCAAAGGATATGAGCAGACAATTTTCAGAGGATGAAATTAAAACTATAGTCATATAAAAAGGTGCTCCAAATCACTATTGATCAGAGAAATGCAAATCAAGACAACCCTGAGGTACCACTTCACACCTGTCAGATTGGCTAAAATGACAGGAAAAGTTAATGATGAATGTTGGAGGGGATGTGGGAGGGTTGGGACACTGATGCATTGTTGGTGGAGCTGTGAACGCATGCAGCCATTCTGGAGAACAATTTGGAGCTATGCTCAAAAAGTTATCAAACTGTGCATACCCTTTGACCCAGCAGCATTTCTATTGGGCTTATATCCCAAAGAAATCATAAAGGAAGGAATGGGCCCCACATGTGCAAGAATGTTTGTGGCAGCCCTTTTTGTAGTGGCTAGAAACTGGAAATTTAATAGATGCCCTTCAGTTGGAGAATGGCTGAATAAATTATGGTATATGAATATTATGGAATATTATTGTTCTGTAAGAAATGACCATCAAGATGATTTCAGAGAGGCTTGGAGACACTTACATGAACTGATGCTGACTGAAATGAGCAGAACCAGGAGATAATTATACACGGCAACAGCAGTACTATATGACGATCAATTCTGATGGACATGGCTCTCTTCAACAATGAAATGTTTCAAACCACCTCCAATTGTTCACTGAAGAAAGCCATATACACCCAGAGAGAGGGATGTGAAATGTGGACCACAACATAACATTCTCATACTCCTTGATTGATGTTTGCTTATATTGTGTTTCCTTTATCTGATATATATTTTTTGTGTAGATAAGATTTTTCTTGCACAATAATGATAAGTTTGGAAATATGTATACATATATTCGATTTGCCAATATTTTAACATAATTAACATGTAATGGATATCCTGCCATCTAGGGGAGGGGTGGGGAGTTGGGGGGAAAAATTTGTTACAGAAAGCTATGTAAGGGTTATTGTTGAAGAATTACCCACACATATGTTATGCAAATAAAATTTAAAAAAATGAAAAAAAAAAAACTTATGACAAAAAAAGAAATAGGTGAAATTCACCTATATCATTAAATATTCAAGATAATGCTCATTCGAGCTTGATAGCTTATTCTTGGCTGTAATCCAAGTTCTTTTGCCTTTCGAAATATCTGGTTCCAGGCCCTTTGATCCTTTAATATGTAAGCTGACAGATCTTGTATGATTCTAATTATAGTTACTTGATATTTGAATAGTTTCTTTCTAGCTGCTGGCAATATCTTTTCCTTGGTGTGATAGTCCTGAAATTTAGCTCAATATTCCCTGGGTATTTAATTTTTGGGTCTCCTTCAGGAGGTGATTGTTGAATTCTTTTGATGGTGATTTTACCTTCTGATTCTCAAACATCAGGGCAGTTTTCTTTCATGATTTCCTGGAAGATCGTGTCTAGGTTCTTTTTTTCATCATGGCTTTCAGGAATTCCAATAATCCTTAGATTGTCTCTTCTAGATATCTTTTCCAGGTCAATTGTTTTTCTTAGGAGATATTTCAGATTTTCTTCTATTTTTTTTTTCATTTTTTGTGTTTTTATTTGACTTATTCTTGAAGTCTTATAGAGTCAATCACTTCCATTTGTTCAATTCTAATTTTTAATTTAAATTTAAATCTTTTTCGCTCCTTTTTTAACTAGTCAATTGAATTTTTTGTTCATTGCAGTCTTTTTCCATTTCACCAATTTTGTTTTTCAGTGAATTTGTGTTTTTTTTTCCTTTTCACCAATTTTGTTTCTCAATGAATTGGTGTCTTTTCCCATTTCACCAATTTAGTTTTTTCAGTAAATTGGTGTTTTTTTTTCCATTTCACCAATTTTGTTTTTCAGTGAATTGGTATCTTTTTCACATCTTCTTTTAGGGTATTATATGCTTTTTCCATTCCTTCTTGCAATGATCTCATTTCATTTCCCCATTTTTCTTCTAACTCTTTTTTGAGATTTTTTATGCAATCTTCCAGGAAAGCTTTGTGAAATGGTCACCAGGTCATGTCACTCTTTAGGACTTTTTCTGTAGTTTCTTTACCTTTAGGGACCTCTAAATCTGAGTTCTGTTATTCTCTCTCTCCATAAAAGTTGTCTATGGTGAGAGTTCTTTTTTGTTCTTTTTATTCTTTTTTTTTAAAGCTTGAGGTCTGTTCAAAGCAAAGGAGCAACAGGTGCTTTTATTTGCCCTTGTGCAATTCTGTTGATTGATTTCTGGTGCTGGTCAATCAGGGCTAGATCTAGTGTTCTCAGTGGTTTACAATCTACCTTTTACAAAAGGCAGATCTGCCCAAAGCACCTCCTTGCAACCAGAGCAGTATTGCCTGAGAGGCTTACAGAAACTTCCCATGTGCCTAGAAACTGTCACGCTCTGAGCCCCGGCTTGGCTTCCTGCCCTGTTTGTGCTGCCATCTGGGCTTGGCAATCTGTCCCCATGTCTGACTGAAATAGACCTGTTTTGAACTTCTTCCAAGGTAACTTCTTCTGGCAATGAGTTGTACTCCAAATATTTGGGAGTGCTTTCACTCCAAAATCAGTTTAGAGGCTTAATCTGCTTTCGGTTTGAGAGGTCAGAGCAGATCACAGAAAGTCGTGTCTGCACTCTGCCCTCTTGATTCCACTCCCAGAAGTTCAAATGATGTTTTTGAATCAAAATCTACATGGCTAGAGAAAAACTCACCAAGTCCTACCTTATAACATGTAAAAGGGGTGTATGTGTGTGTGTGATTGTGTGTGTGTATGTGTGTGTAAATACATCTTTCAATTGTATCTGGGTTCCCCTTACATAGCATTTAAGGCTTGTGCCTTCCTTAAATCAATTTTGTAAACTGATATTAAATTACTCTTATCCCCATTTTTCATGAGGAATCTGAAAGTTTAAGATATTAAGTGATTTTTCCAAACTTAAGCTGTTATTAAATGCTTCAGAAACTGAATTTAAACCTATATCCTCACTTGTTAAATCACATATTTTTATTTCTTTTCTCTATTTCATATCCCACATCTTCATTTATGTTTACATCCTATGTTCCTTAAAACAATTATATTGAAACACAAAAGCACTTTGGTGCTCAATTTTATTCCTACAATGTTCTTCTTTTAAGAGGTACATACAAAATATGTGTTGGGTAAATGAATGAAATTTTGCTGCGTTCATTTGCATGGTTTCTTATACATGTTATTTTATTCATGCCATCTAAAGCCATCATTATAAGAAAAAGTCTCTAAGAGGTTGTGAATTTTTTTTCTAGTCATATAGTTAATGTGTCTGAGAAAGGATTTTCCAGACAGAAGAGTAAAAACAAGTGCTGGTTTTGCAGTCAGGAAAATTTCGGTTGAAATCATATCTCAGGTATCTACTAGCTTTCTGATTCTAGGTTTGATTCACTTCTATTTTTTTTAAATTCTATATAATAAGTTTATTTGTTTTAATACATATTGCTTTGTGAATCATGTTGAAAGAGAAAAATCAGAGCAAAGGGAAAATACCATGGGAGAAATGGAAAAAAAAAACACAAAGAAGAAGTGAGCATAGCATTTTTGATTTACATTCACTCTCCATATATCTTTTTTTCTAAATGCATATGGCATTTTTTTTTGTCAAAAGTCTATTGGGATTGCTTTGCATCATTGAATCATTAAGAAGAACCAAGCCTTTCATAGTTGATCATCACACATTATTTCTGTTAATGTATGCAATGCATTCCTCATTCTGCTCATTTCACTCAGCATCAGTTTATGTAAAACTTTCTAGGTCTTTCTATAATCAGCTTATTCATCATTTTTTAAGGAACAATAATATTCCATTACCTTCATGTACCACAACTTTTTCAGGTATTCCTCTGTTGATGATCATCCACTGCTTTTCCAATTCTTTGCTACTACAAAAAAGAGCTGCTGCAAAATATTTTTACACATGTGGGTGCTTTTCCTTTCTTTATGATTTCCTTGGGAAACAAATCCAGTAATTGCACTGCTGCGTCAAAGAGTATGCACAGTTTTATAGCTCTTTGGATGTAGTTCCATATTACTCTTCATAATGATTGGATCATTTCACAACTCCCCCACAATACATTAGTGTCCCAGTTTTCCCACATTCCTTCCAACATTTATCACTATCTTTTCTGTCATCTTAGCTGATCTGAGAGGTGTGAGGTGATTTCTCAAAGTTGTTTTCATTTTGATTTCTCTGATCAATAGTGATTTAGAGAATTTTTTCATATAACTATAAATGGTTTTAATTTCATCACATAAAAATTGTCTGTTCATATATTTTGAACATTCATCAATTAGGGAATGACTTGAATTCTTAAAATTTGAGACAGTTCTTTACATATTTTATAAATGAGACCTTTATCAGAAATATCAATTGTAAAGATTTTTCCCAGCTTTCTACTTCTCTTTTAATCTTGTTTCTGTTGGGTTTGTTTGTGCAAACATTTTTTAATTTAATGTAATCAAAGTTATCCATTTTATCTTTCATAATGTTCTCTAGTTCTTCTTTGGTCATAAATTCCTCCCTTCTTCACACATCTGGTAGTTTAATTATTCCTTGTTCTATTTTGTTTATGGAATCATCCTTTATGTCCAAATCATGTATCCATTTTGACTTTATTTTGTTATGGGATGTGAGGTGTAGGTTTATAACTATTTTTAACGTATTATTTCCTAGCTTTCCCAGCAATTTTTGTCAAATAGTTAGTTCTTATTCCAGAAGCTGGAGTTTGGGGGTTTATGAAATACTAGGTTGCTATAGGCCTTGCTGTGTCATGAGTAACTAATCTATTCCACCAATCCACCACTCTATTTCTTAGCCAGTACCAAAAAGTTTTGCTGATTGCGGCTTTATAATATAGTTTGGGGCTTGGTATTGCTAAGCCAGCATCCTTTGTATTTTTTTAAATTAATCCCCTTGTTATTTTTGACCTTTTGTTCTTCCAGATGAGTTTTGTGGTTATTTTTTCCTACTTCTATAAAATAATGTTTTGGCAGTTTGATTGGTATGACACAAGTAAATCAATTTAGGGCAGAATTGTCATTTTTATATTAGCTCAGGTTAACCATGAACAATTGATATTTTTCCAATTGCTTAAATGTGATTTTATTTGTATAAGAAATGTTTTTCAATTGTGTTCATATAATTCTTGTGTTTGTCTTGGCAGGTACACCTCAAGTATTTTAATCTACAGTAATTTTAAATGAAATTTCTCTTTCTATCTCTTGCTGATGGGTTTGGTCAGTAATATATAGAAATACTAATGATTAGTATGGGTTTATTTTATATCCTGCAAGTTTTCTGAAGTTAGGAATTTTTTTCAGTAGGTTTTGGATGACTCTGTAGGATTCTCTAAGTATGTCATCATATCATCTATAAAAAGTGATGGTTTTATTTCCTCATTGCCTATTCTAATTACTTTAATTTCCTTTTCTTTTGTTATTTCTAAAGCCAACATTTCTAGTACAATTTTGAATAGTGGTGATAATGGGCATCCTTGTTTCACCCCTAATCGTTTTGGGAATGTATCCAGCTTCTCTCCATTAAAATAAAGCCTGCTGTAGGATTTAAATAGATACTGCTTATTAGTTTAAGGAAAGATCCCTTTATCCTATGCTCTCTAATGTTTTTAGTAGGAATAAGTGTTGTATTTTGTCAAAAGCTTTTTCTTCATCTATTGAGATTATCATATGAATTTTTTAATGAAGCTTTTTATTTGCAAAACATATGAGTGACCTTTCAACATTGACCTTTGCAAAAAAACTTTTTTTTCCCAAGCTTTTCCTTTCCCTCCCCCCGCCCCCCACCCCTAGATGACAGGTAATCTAATACATGCTAGATAG
>JAJPUD010011481.1:32930-54398 GCA_023553655.1 Myrmecobius fasciatus
GAACTGGGCAGTTCTGCTGATTGAATTATGTCAGGGCTGGGCAGCTCTGCTGATTGAATTATTTCTGGTGCTTATCAGACCTGTTGTTTGATTGATTGCATTAAGGTGCTGTGTAATGGCAGCTAGTTACGATGCTCATCAGGGGTTCAGTGGTTCACAATCTATCCCCCTCAAAAGGCAGACCCTCCAAACCACCTGCCCACAATCAGGACAAATTGTTCCAAGAGGCTCGAAGAAGACTCCCAGGTGTGTGAAAAGCACAATGCTCCCACTCCTGTTCTGACTCCTGTTCCAGCTCCCTGCTCCAGCTCCCTGCCCCGGTCTCCCTGTGCTGCAGTCTGGGTTCAGTAGGCCACCCCCTGCCCCATTAAAACAGACCTGTTTTGAGGTTCTTCCAGAGTATCTTCTTCTAGAATCGTGTTGTTCTCCGGATATTGTGGATTTTTTTGCTTCAGAATCAGTCTAGAGGCTTCATATTTTGTTGGTTTGAGGGGAGGTTAGAGGAGGTTACAGAGAATCCTGTCTGATCTCCGCCACCATGGCTCCACCCCCGGAAGGAAGTCCTTATCATATGAATTTTATGAGTTTTGTTACTGATATGGTCAATTATGGCAATAGTTTTCCTGATATTGAACCAGCCCTGCATTTCTAGGTTAAATTTTCCTTGGTCATAGAGTAATATCCTGTTGATAAATTGTTATAATCTCCTTGCTAATATTTTATTTAAATTTTTTGCATCAATATGCATTAGGGAGACTTTTTTTGTAATTTTCTTTCTCTGTTTTAGCTATTCCTAGTTTAGGTATGATTATCATATTTGTGTCATAGAACAAATTTGGCAGTACTCCTTTATCTATTTTTACAAATGGTTTACATATTATTGGAATTAAATATTCCTTACATATTTAGTAGAATTCACTTGAGAATTCATCAAGCCTTGGAAATTTTTTTTTGGGGGGGGAATTCATTAATGACTTGTTCAATATCGTTTTTTTTTTTTACTAAAATTTGACTATTTAAATATTTTGTTTCCTCCTCTGTTAACCTGGGCAATTTATATTTTTGTAAACATTCATCTATTTTAGTTATATTGTTAGACTTGCTGCCAAAGATTGCACAAAATAATTTCTAATTATTGTTTAATTTCTTTTTCATTGGTTGTGAGTTCACCCTTTCATTTTTGATGCTGGTGATTTGTTTGTTTGTTTTTTTTTTCCTTTTTCTGGTGAAATTGGCCAAAGTTCTATCTAGTTTGTTATTTTTTTTCATAAAATCAACTCTTAGTTTTGCTTATTAGTTCAATAGTTTTCTCAATCTTTATTTTATTAATCTCTCCTTTGAGTTTCAAAATTTCTCATTTGGTATTTAATTGGGGATTTTTAATTTGTTTGTTTTCAAGCCTTTTTATTTACATGCCTCCTCTTTCTCTATCTTATTTCTGTAGATATTTAGAGGTATAAAATTTACCCTATGAGCTCCTTTGGCTATATCTCATAGGTTTTGGTATGTTGTGTCATTATTGTAATTTTCTTGGCTGAAATTATGGATTGTTTCTGCAATTTGTTATTTGACCCATTCATTCTTTAGGATTAGATAATTTGGGGAAGTTAGGTGGTGCAGTGTTTAGAGCACCAGCCCTGAAGTCACTAGGACCTGAGTTCAAATCTGGTCTCAAACACTTGACACTGCCTCACTGTGTGATCCTGGGCAAGTCACTTAACCCCAATTGCCTCAGGGGGAAAAAAGAATTAGATTATTTGTTTTCCAATTGATTTTTACTCTATCTTTTCCTGGCCCCTTATTTAACGTAATTTTTATTGTATTGTGTTCTGAAAAGGAAGCAATTACTATTTCTGCCTTTTTGCATTTGATTGTGAGGATTTTGTACCCTAATACATGGTTAATTTTTGCATAGGGGCCATGTACTCCCAAGAAAAAAAGTGTATTCTTCTCTGTCCCCTTCAATTTTTCTCCAGAAGTCTATCATATCTAGGCTTTCTGGGATCCTACCAATCTTCCTAGTTCCTTTCTTGTTAATTTTGTGCTTAGATTTGTCTGATTCTGAGAGGGGAAAGTTGTGGTCCCCTACTAGAATAGTTTTGCTATCTATTTCTTCTTGTGAATGGCTTAAAATCTTCTCTAGTAATTTGCTTGCTCTACCACTTGGTGCATACACATTTATTATTGTTTCTATTCCATTATTTACTATAATCTTTATCAAGATGTACTTTTCCTCCTTGTGTCTTTTAATAAGATATATTCTTACTTATGTTTTATTTGAGATCAGACTTGCTACCTCTGTTTGTTTTACTTAAGCTGAAGCATAATGAATTTTGTTTTACCCTTTTACCTTTACTCTGTATGTGTCTTTCTGTGTGAAATGTGTTTCTTGTAAACCGCATATTGTAGGATTCTGTTTTTTAATCCATTTTATTTGCTTTCATTTTTTGGGAGAGTTCATCCCATTCACATTAACAGTCATGATTACCAGCTCTGTATTTGCCTTCATCTTATTTTCTTCCCTGTATATACTTTTGTGTTCTCTTTGCATCCTATCTTTACTTTATCACTTATCCTTACCACCTTATCTCTTATCACCCTTTCCCCCTTCTCTTTTAAGTGATTTTAACTGACTCCACCCACTACCTTATGTTCTAAAAATCCTTCCCTCCTTCTCTTGCCTTTTTTCCTAATGTATCCACCCTCCATTCTATTCTGTCCCTCCCTTTTCTTTTCCTCTTTTTCCTCCTGCTTCTTTATAGGATAAAATACATTTTTAAACCTAGCTGAATGATTGAGTTATTCCCTCAGAAAAGCCAAGACGGATTCAAACAATGAGCATCCCCCTCCTTTTTTATCTCAATTTTAACAGGTCTGTTGAACCTCTTGATGTAAACTAATTGTCCCAATATGCCTGCCCTTTCCTCTTTTCCTACCTCTTAATGTCTTTTTCTTTGATGTCATCACATTAGAGTCCATTCACAACCACATTTTCATTCCATGCCATACCTCCCTTTTTTCTGCTCCAGTGTTAGATATATTTTTCAAGAGCTACCAATTTTTTCTCATCTAGTATTGTAAATAGTTTGACATTTATATACATATTTTCTCATGTTTACCTTTCTATGGTTCTCTTCAGTCCAGTGTTTGTAGATTAAATTTTCTGTTTATTTCTGTTTTTTTTCAATAGAAATGATTGAAAATCTTACTTCATTGAAGCTCCATCGCTTTCCCTGAAAGATAATGACTTATTTTGCTTCGTAGTTAATTCTATGTTGTAACTCCAGGTCCTTTGCCTTCAGTGATATAACATTGTAGGCCCTCAGATCCTTTATTGTAGAAGCTACCAGATCCTGGGTAATCTTGACTGTTGCTCCTTGATATTTGAATTGTTTTTGTCTGGCAGCTTGCAGCATTTTTTCCTTGACATTATATTTTTTGGAGTTTCACAACAATGTTCCTTGGGATTTTCCTTGTGGGATCTCTTTCCAGAGGTGAACAATGGATTCTTTCAATTAGTATTCCCCCCTCTATTTCTAGAATATTGGGGCAATTTTCTTTAATGACCTCTTTAAGATTGCTATCCAGGCTCTTTTTTTTTGGGGGGGGGGGAGGCATGGCCTTTAGGTAATACAATAATTTTTAAATTGTTTCTTCTAGATATATTTTCCAGCTAGATTGATTTTCCAATGAAGTATTTCACATTTTCTTCTACTTTTTCATTCTTTTTAGTTTGTTTGACTGATTCTTGATGTCTCACAAAGTCATTAGCTTCTTATTTGCCCTGTTCTAGTTTTTAACATGTGAATTTCTTCAATTAGCATTTGTATCTTTTTTCCATTTGTTTATTCTACTGTTTAAGTAGTTGTTTTCTTTAGACAATTTTTCCCCTTCCTTTTCCAAACTGTTGACTCTTTCATGCAAACCTCTCATTTCTTTTCTTATTTTTTCTACCTCTCTTATTTGCCTTTAGAAGGATTTTAAGATCATTTCCAAGACACCTCTTTAGGCTTGAGAACAATTTATCTCACTCTTTGGGATCTCTTCTGTGGACATTCTTTCCTTTTCTGAGGAAAGAATGCCCTGTCACCATAGTCACGGTCTATGATCAATGTTCTTTTCTGTTTGTTGCTCTTTTTCTTTCCTTTTCTTTTAGTATTTCCTTTTTTTTTTAAGGTTAAGCTCTGCTTCTCGGGTAAAGTGAGCACTATTTCCAAGCTTCTTATGCAGCTCTAACTCTTGACTTTGAGAACAGAGGCCCCTTGTGTTTGTAGGGGGTAGCTTTGCCTGCTCTTTTCAGGAAACAGCCTGTTTCCCAAAGTTTGCCTCATGAGCTGGTACTGGAAGCTGCCCCACTGATTTGGTTCTCTACTGAGCCCAAACTGAGAGTCTTAGTTGCTGCTTTGCTGTAATTAAGACCTCTCACCAGCTTTCCCAGAGCCTATCTGACCTGGGCTGAACATTTCTTTCACCCCTGTGAAACTGACCCTTTTTGAAGTTTTTTTTTCAGTCTATTTTGAGCTGGAAAATCATTTCATTCCATTAGACTCTGTTCAGAGGCTTGGTTTCATGTGGTTTTTGAGGGAAATTGGGAGAACTTAATCAGCTTCCTGACTTTACTTCTCCATCTTGACTCTGCCTCCTCAAAGACCTTGTTTAATTTTTAGGCCTCTGTTTTCTCATCTGTAAATGGGAAATTGACCTGCAGGCTTGTGAATTCTCTTCTGGATTGGCCTGCAATATTAGCATTCACATTTTGCCATCCTATAATAGTTCCTGACTTCTCTCTTTTATGTCAAATTAACAAGATACATATTCATTGCTAAAAAAAAAAGTATCATTTCCTTTTACTGGTTTTATGGCATGATTACACAAATAGCATCTATTATTAAAACAAACATGCCTCTGACATATTGTGGATTTGGTTCCAGACCACTGCAATAAAGTGAATATTTCAATAAAGCGAGTCATGTAAATTTTTGGTTTCCCAGTCCATATAAAATTTATGTTTATACTACACTATAACTTATTAACTGTGTAATCATATTATGTCTAAAACAACCGATGTACATACCTTAGTTAAAATATTTTATTGCTAAGAAATGCTAACCATTACCTGAACATTTAGTGAGTTGTAATCTTTTTGTTGGTGGAGTTTCTTCCATCAACATTTATGGTTGTTAACTGAGTAGTAATTACTGAAGACTTGGGTACTTGTAATAATTTCTTATCATCAGACAATGCTTGCCACATATTTTGACTCTTCCTTAAAAAATTCTTCTTTGCAGCATGTAGTGCTGTTTGATATCAGTTCACCAACAGTGTCTCTTCTTTCAAAACTGGAGTCATGCTCTTAAAATGTGCTGCTGCTTTATTTATTAAACTTTACCAAGTTTATGTAACATACTTCAAAATTGTGATTTCTCTGGGAATAGAGAGGCCTAAAGAAAAGGAGAAAGATGGGGGACAGCCACACAGTGGGGTGGTCAGAACATAAACATTCATTGATTAAATTATCATCTTATATAATGATAGTCCATGACCTTCCCTCCCCCAAATTACAATGATTATACCAAAAATCACTGATCACAGATGATCCCAACAGACATAATAATAATGAAAAGGTTTTAAATACTTTGAGAATTACCAAAATGTGATAGAGACATGATGTGAGCACATGCTGTTAGAAAAATGATACCAATTAGACTGGCTTGCTACAAATCTTCATTTGGGAAAAAGGGAGAGAGATACCATATCTATGAAACACAATGATGTGAAGCACAATTAAATGAGGTTTGTAAGTATCCAACTAAATTCTCTTCTTATACAGAAAGCTTTTTCCAACTCTCCTTAATAATATGGATTTCCTTCTGTTATTTTCTATTTTTCCTAAATATACACAACATATACATATAGATACACACATACACATGCACATGTGTGTGAGAGAGAGACAGACAGAGAGAGAGAGAGCATGCATTTATGAGATAGTCATTCTTGTCACTTTTTCAAGCACTTAGCACATTATTTAGCACATACAAGGGACTAAATTAATATTTATTGATTGATGATATTTTCCAAAAAATAAAGAACCTTCATCCCAATTTTTCCTTTATAAAAATGTCAGCCAATGATTCAGTATTCATACACTGAGTAACAACTCTATGTATGCAACAGATAGTGCTATGTAATTTGCACATAAAGTGATAATAACATGATAAGGCATACCCCTGCCCTTGAGAAATTTTAAACATTTCATTAAGTGGAGGTTGAAAGGGTAGGGGTTGAGGACACATTCTTAACAGTTGGATTATCATAATCAGTGGATGGGAAACAAATAAATATAAGGTATATTTAAGGAATTATGACTAGCTCAGTAGATTATTTATTATCAAGGTTTCTTAATCATGAAATTCTCATTTTTTAAATTGATAACTGTTTTTAATATAAATGGCTTCTTTATAATTTTATCTATTTTATTTTATTCATGTAATCAAGCTTATGTGAAGTGTCCAGATCAATCAAGGAATCTATTAATTAATAAATGAATAAAGAAACTAAGAGAGAGAGATAAAAGAAAAGAAAGAAGAGGAATGAAGAAAGAAAGGAAGGAAGGAAGGAAGGAAGGAAGGAAGGAAGGAAGGAAGGAAGGAAGGAAGGAAGGAAGAGAGAGAGAGAAAGAAAGGAAGGAAGAAAGAAAAGAAAAGAAAAGAAAAGAAAAGAAAAGAAAAGAAAAGAAAAGAAAAGAAAAGAGGGAGAGAGGGAGGAACAGAGGGAGGAAGAAAGAAAGAATTAAGAATCTTTATTATAAAAGGGATTTCATAAAGTAAAATGGTAAGAGCAAGTTAAGGCCAGATAGTGAAAGACCTTACGTTATCAGGTTAAGAGGTTTTGAAGACTACTCAAGAGGTATCAGAAATTTTCATGGAGAAAAGAGGCATGATCAGAACTAAAATTACCTTTGTTAATGATCTATGTAATTATCAATCAATACTTATGATTTGTTCTCCTCCTTATGTCGGTGCCTACTCTCAGGTCTAAAATCACTAAGTACTCTCAGTCCAGCCCATGATATTGTAAAACATAATTTAGGATACTGTATTCATTTACAATGAATCATCTTAAAATTATTTGTTTTAGAATCCTATGAGACATTTTGATAGGGCATATACTTTTAAGACATATTTACAATATTCATTTTCCCACTCATCCTTAGAATTCAGAATATCCAGGAGTAATTGACCCTTAGTATAGATTATCCCATTGATTTTTTTTAGACCAGATCATTCTGGTCTAAATTGAATCACCTTTTACTTCATTTCCTTTTCTAGTTCATTGGATTGTATATGTGGGTACTGAGAGTTCCATCTATCTTCCAACTGTCAGTCTACAACGAGGCTGGCAGACTCTTCAAGAAAAAGGAGATAATGTCACAGAATACATTCCAACCACAAGATTTCAGCAGAAATGTTTGCCTTTTAAAGAACCTATAATAGTAAGAGCTATTTTTACAGAGACAACTCATTTAAAGTTCCTCCTAGCATTTCTATTTACATTATTTTTAAAACAGTATCATTTTCAAAGGATTAGGTTATTTTGTTAACATTGAATTATCAGTGTCTGACTTTTTTAGAAATAAGATAAAAATGCTTTAAAAAGGAAGTAG
The DNA here is from genome assembly GCA_023553655.1 of Myrmecobius fasciatus. Classification (NCBI taxonomy): domain Eukaryota; kingdom Metazoa; phylum Chordata; class Mammalia; order Dasyuromorphia; family Myrmecobiidae; genus Myrmecobius; species Myrmecobius fasciatus. The sequence goes on from JAJPUD010011481.1 coordinate 40,597, forward strand.
GTTGGACTTAACTAAAGTTCTTTCAGTTTGATTATATGTGTAACTCTTGTCCCAAAGTCCTTTATGGGACTCTCTCCTCATTGCTGGGAATGAATGACTTCTACCTCACACATAGTTAAGGGGGAGTTGGTAAGAATAAGGAAGCTTCAATTATCAGTTTTCTTTGGGATTCTTCAAGCTTCAAATTATTCAGGGTGTTTCTGGCTTCCAGAAGAAAAATAGAAGATTCCAACCCTTCATGTTATTGAAGAAAAAGACTGGGAAATCACAAAAGGAGCCAACAGTCTACGCGATGCTCTTATCCCCAGCATGTAATACTAAGACACTTCAGTATATTTCTCCCTGAGGTGAAAATTCTTTCTCTCTCCAGATTGAGCTAAATAGCATTGCTTCAAAAGAGAGAGTTTCTTTACTTTGTATTGTCTAGTATCAATGTATTTAATGTATAATGTATTAATTGTAATATAATGTATAATTGGATAATGCATCTAGTATAATATATTGTATTGTCTATTTCCCTATGTGAATATTCCCTCATTTTGTTTTGCTATGATTTTGGTAAATGGACTTCTTAGCTATTTGCTACATATATTCATTTTGGAACTGGTTTTAAGTAAGAAAGGGTCAGTCCTTGGATATGTGTAATAAGGTCCCCTTATTTTGCCCCATGAGACACAGTGATCAAAAATTAGGTTGAATCTTATCATACCTCCTATACTAATGATATTTAATGAAGTAGAAAAATAAAAATTTAATCCAGCACCCCCTCTCTCTGAGAACAGAATGGCCCCTGGTCCCAAAATCTTGTGCTCCTTCTTTTTAGGAATTAAAATCACCTTTGAAAGAAAATGGATGAAGGAGAAGCTGGATAAGTCTATTCTTGCTCTCTTTAAGCTACAGTTGGGATTCTCTCCATGAAAAGCTCCCTCAGTATATATGACCAATCATATAACACTTGCTAGGAATAAGTCAATAATGATTCTTAAATATAGTGATGATATTAATCTATGCCATAAATATAAATTGATATACATCATACCATTAACTTATGCTTCATATATGAGCATTTTTTAAAGATTTTTATTTCTTCAAAGTACTATCACATCTTAATGCCACAGGATGAATTTTGGAGTGATCTAAATTCTCCTTCTAAATCTAAAACTCCTTCTGATAACTACTCTCCTCCCTATTCATACTCTTGTGGACTGACTCTTGCACTACCCGATGTCATTAGTTTGGGGATATTCTATCAGTCTGCATTTCTAAAACTGTAACTGAAAATTCCACACTAGTGAGTTTTACACTTAATGCTTAATAGTCACAATTTGTGTACATCAAAATAATTTATTTGGATGGCACACTAAAAAAAAAAAAAAAAAAAAAACAGAAAATATTTTCCTGTGACCATAAACCTGGGGCTTGCCTTCTCTTCCACAAATATACATAGAATCAATAAACAAGAGATGACAAACTTAAGAGTATACTGGTAATGAGGCACACATGTGGAAAACACATGTAACCAAAACAACCTACATTTCTCAAACTTTAGGGCCCCAATGTCCTTTCTTTTCTCACAGAATGCCTACACTGCTCCCTTACCTCTCATACATCCATCTCTGATAGGCTCATCATTCATTTGGATTCTTTATATTTATTCCTCCTCAAATATAAACTCTCGTTGACAGATCTAATTTTCTCTTGAATCTATAGGAGGCTCTCTTCTATGCTATCTCCTCATTCCTTATACCTCATTCATAATTACTGAAATATTACTCCCCAATGTCTTTTGTATCTCCATAAAGAATGTGTATCTCAATTCAAATGTATCTCAACTATGATTTAAACTTTCCAGAGCTGATAAACTCGTCAACTATCTCTAAGGTTTTATTGACATATCTTTCTAAAAATCTCCAGTGATGAGGTAAATCTTTACCAGCCAAAACCCACTCCCTTTTTAACCCAATCAGGTAACACCTTTATGTACCATAAAAGAATTATAAGGAAAAGATAGTGATTGTAGTCTGTTAGTATATTAATATCTCATTGACTCTTTTTTTCTATCTCTTTCTACACTTTCTCTAATGTTACACACTAGGTGTGCTGAGGGAAGTAACCCAACCTTCCCCACTATACATGAATGCATTTGTTCTGAAATGAGTATTCTGAAACATGTATGTGTGTTACATCATTTTCCCCTCATGATATAAATTTATAAGATTTCTGTCCAGTGTAACTTTATCTTAACTTTATCTTAGTTTGTATACATGATCTTGGACTAAATCTCTCCTTTAAAGGAATCTAACTAGTCTATCTTGAGATTATAGAAAAATCCTTGGTTTCCCTGACATCATGTCTTTAATCAAATAATCCCATTTTAGGTAAACTGCACTGATGGGCATACTATTACATATCCTTGATGCATACTAAGTAAATAAGCAATATTCCACTGTTCTAGATATTTGGGGGCAGGAGAAGATGAATAATAAGGGATCTAAATCTGAGATTCTATTAGTATGGAGAAATTTTACCAGGGAAATTCCCTGCAGCTATAGTGATTTAAATTTATGTTATCTGAGATTTGTATAAGAGATTAATTGGTAGAGGTATGTCACTAGTGTCTCATAAACTCTGGGCTTTTTAATCCAAGACTGATCACCTATCCACTATGACTTCTTGTCTCTTGTACTAAAATATTATCCTTCTGAAAAATTAGAATCAATTAATCAATCAAAGCAACTGTTAATGTTGTAAGCACTTTCCTAAGCATTAAGGATACAAAGCTTAGGAGGTAAGAAAGAAACAAAAAACCTTGATCTAAATATCTTACAATCAACTGGAGACATAATTTGTGCATTAATAATATACTAAGTCAATACAAGTACCAATCAATATAATACAAATAATATACCAAATCAATATAAGATAGGATGGGAAGAGCAGGTAGGAAGATCAAGGAAAATTTTATGGAGTTTAAATATTAGTGTCCTCAAAGGCCATAATGAACTACAATATTATCATTATGCTTGAACTGGAATCAGAAAAGTAAAAGTACAATCCAAGACAATTTTTTTTTTTACTTTGTGATCATTAATTAATTGCTGAAATTCTCAGAGCATCAGTCCCCGCCTCTCTAAAAGTGGCAATAATAACAATAATAATAATGATACCTTACAACTATAACTTGGTTGTCTTTAAAAAAAAATCTTACATGTTTGCTTGCATTGTGTTTCCTTTCTCAGATTTTTTACTTGTAGATACGATTTTTCTTACACAACAAGATAAGTGTGGAACTATGTATACATATATTCGATTTGTCAAGTATTTTAACATAATTTTACATAATTAACGTGTAGTGGACTTCCTGCCATCTAGGGGAGGGGTAGGGACTAGGGGGTAAAATTTGTAACATAAAGCTTTGTAAGGGTTAATGTTGAAGAATTACCCATACATATGTTTTGCAAATAAAAAGCTTTAATAAAGAAAAGAAAAAGAAAAAAAAACTTATAAACATAAAATGGCATTGAAATGTAACTTATTATTAAAATAGTATAACACTATAGGTAGATGGTTTTTGTTTGTTTGTTTATTTGTTTGTTTGTTTTACTATTTACAAAGAAAAAATAAATCCAAACTAATACAGTTCCTTGTTTTTCTTTCATTTGGGAGGATGTAAACTTAACTATAATATAGATGTTATTCTCTTATCTAATTGGGGGAGGGGTAGGTGTTGAGAATGGCCAAGGCCATCCTGAAGACTAATATTAGCCAACCTAACCAAACTTTCCTCATTCCCAAAGACAGATGGTGAATCTGTCAGCAGTAGCATTCTATACAACAACAGTCCAGATGCTTTTAAGCTCTCCATGAGAAGCTGTTCCTCCCCTCAAGAGCACCAATGGGCAAGATGCCAGAACAAGATCCCTGAGGCAATTAGCTGTCTCTGAATTCAACTCCAGCTGTCCAGGAAGTCAAATGAATACAGCTTGTTTGGGTCATACACCATTTAATGCAAAGAGTCTGTTCCATCTTTATCATAAAGGCAGCTTTCTACATTTCAACCTAACTATATACTAATGAGAAACCAGTGTGACCTTTATAGTTCACAATAGAAACCTTACTACTTCTTTATGGATGAAATATGTTTTATTTGTCAATAAAAAAACAGTTGGTATAATAATCATTTGTCTTTTTCTTATCCTGCATCTGTCCAGTTGCTATGAATAGAAAGCCTAATAAGCCTGATATTTATAGACCTTCAGGTGCAAATTGAGCTCCAGAGAATGTAGAATGCACATCAGACCATTAGTATTAGGACTTTGTAGTGTCAGGGCCTTTGTTTAGGATGATTGTAATATACAATTAAACTACTAATGAAAGTGAAAGATTATGTCATCCAAAACAATGTTAATTGTACAGAAGAAAAAAATCTTAAGAAAGATTATAGGGAAATTATACTATAATATACATATGGCTATGTATGTGTGTATAAACATATATATATATATATATACATATATAATACGTATGTATATATGTATGTGGGTATATGAATGAAAAGAAAGAAAAAGATTCATATTTGTATGTATATGCACTTAGCAGTACTATTTATAATATTCACAAAGCAGTATTGGGAGCAGACTAAATATTTGTGAAATGGGTAAACAAATCATGGCACATAATTAGTTTAGAATATTGTTTTGGCATAAAAAAATTAATATTAAATGGTGGTCCTGCAGTAGAAATACTATTGTCTAGAGTCAAACCGTCTGACTTGAATACAAATTCTATTATTGACTATACCAGTGATATTGAGTAAGCCATTCTGTATCTGGGCCTGATTATTTTTCATCATTAAAATGAAAGGGTTCAAATAGATAACCTCTGAGTTTCCTTCCAGTTCTAAATCTATGATTATATGAAAGTACTTGTAGACTTACAACTAGTCTTAAAGCACAGGACTTGGTTTTGAATCTTGAATTTGCCCCTAACTATCTTCAAGGGCTAAAGTGAATTAAAATATATCTTCCCTTCACCATATTATGACTATGAAATGAAGTTTTATGTACAAAAAAAGTAAGCCACTAAAGTATCGTTTTACACAAAGTAAGAAGGTAGTGAGCTGCAGGCCCCACATTAGCCATACCATTCACATATAGATACTTGGAACTCCTAGATTGTAGTTTTCTAAAAGTAAGAGCTGTCTACTGTATGATTACCTAGTATTACAAACTAAAAGGGAAGGACTAGTCATTGTAAGAAATTTCAATTTGATGAGAAAGAGACAGATAGGCAGAGGGACAGAGACAGAGAGAAAGGAAGAGAGACAGAGACAGATGAAGAGAGCAAGAGAGAGACAGAGACAGAGAGACAGAGACAGAGAGAAACAGAGATAGAGAGACAGACAGAGAAAGAGAAAGATAGAGAGAGACACACAGAGAGAAACAGAAAGAGACAGAGACAGAGAAAGAGAAACTAAAGGCCTGAGAAAAGATTCAGTGTTGGAAAATGAAAGCAACAAATTAGTAGGTCTATTGTCAGATGTAAAGTAATGTAAGTTTAAAGATACATTTGGAACCAGAAGACCATTTCATAAGGGAAATACAAGGTGGCAATAAATTCAGAAGGCATTATCTCCATATTATTCTGACACATACTGATTCCAAGAAAGTCATTTAGTTCTTGAACCATTCTGGGCTTACTATTCTAATCAGTTAAACTGAGTGTATAAGTGGAAGAGATCCTGCAATATCTTTCTCATAGAGTAACAATGGAAAGTACTTGACATACTTTAAATGACTATATAAATAATAGCTTTTGGTTATGCTATCAGTCTTATGTTATAATTATCATAATGTTATCAGCATCAGATCATCAAATTGTATGATGGAATAGAGCTAGAAATGATCATAGGTCAAGTTGCTATCTTCCTGTTATCTTTTTAAAATGAATTATCTCTAGATTTTGTAAAAATGGATAATGCAACTACTTTGAATAATAATGATGAACCATTGGCAAAGATAACAAACCACCAATAATCTCTATCATGGTTCAGAAAATAAATTTAAAAAAATAAAAAGTGAAGATCTTAAAATGGACAAACACAAAAATTAGAGCTTTTAAGGAAGAATTCACAAAAATATAAGTAATTTAGAAAAATTATTGCATGCTTTTTCAAAAAACAATGGATCATCTGAAAAAGAGCCTTGGAAATTGAACTTTAAATGCAGTTAGTAATTAAAGGAACAATATGAAACAAAAATTAAAAAGAACCAAACAATTGGAAGCACACTCATTATCTTTGCAAGACAAAACAACTATCTTTAAAGACAGAATTTGTGTGATAGGAAGTACAATCAATGAAACACACATAAAAAACTAGATAGCCTGCACAATCATACAGAAATGGTATTTTCTGTGAGTTTTGGCAGTAAAGAAAATCTAAGAAAGATTTTTTTAAAGCAGATACTGGATTGATTACCAAAATTCTGAAAGTAGTCAGAGGTGAGGATAGGTAAAAATCATTGGTGAAAGTGATATATCGTTGTTGGTTTTCTACACTTAAAGTGACAGAGATCAAAAGAACTCAGTGATGGCAGAGAAATAAACAGAACAAAAGAATGAATGAATGAATGAATATGTGTACTCTGTAGTTACTAATAGAAATACTTTTAAATAAACTTGTATCTGCAGGATATATTATTAATGCAAGAAATCTTTTGTACATATTTTCCCTTTTATATGTTTGGTCATATTTCTCTCACTTATAATTGAGAATTGAGGTACAGAGATTTTTTAAATCTAAATTTAAATAGAAATTTCATGTTCGAGACAGAAGGAAAGATCAACAAGTCTCACCATTACTCTAAAAATTTTTTCACTGATACAGAAGGACTTCAATTTTTGCAAGGTGCATTGAAGCAAAATGAATCTAACTTCATGAGAATGTGTATTTCTTAATTATTGCCATTGTTGTCTTCTTATCATTCTATTTCCCAGAGTAAATTCAGATAAAAACTGTCCAGTTCCAAATTAGCTTACTACTACTTTGCCTTTATATTATAATTTTTGCAGAATATTCCATGACTGAGAAAAATAACTTATTTTTGTAGTTGAATAAACAGATAATTTTATATGCTCATTTTCATCAGCTCAACTAAAAAATCATCAGGGATTTCAGAGGGGTGGAGCCAAGATGGCAGAGTGCAGACACTTCTCTCTGTGATTTCCTCTAATCTTTCTCTCAAACCAACAGCAGATTAAGCCTCTAAACTGCTTTTGGAGTCAAAGCACTCTAAAATATTAAGAGTACAACACATTCCCAGAAGAAGATATCTTGGAAGAACATCAGAACAGATGTGTTTTCATTGGGCAGGGGGACACTTTGCTGAGCAAAGACAGGACAGGAAGCTGGGCCAGGACTCAGAGTGTGGCAGTTCTAAGCACCTGTTTCTGTAAGCCTCTTAGGCTACTCTGCCTTGGCTGCAAGCAGATGATTTGGCAGAGCTGCCTTTTATAAAAGCTAGATTGTAAACCATTGGGAATACCAGACTTGGACCCTATTGCCCAGAAACCAATAAACAAAATTGCCCCAGGGCAAATGAAAGCAGCTGTCCCTCCTTTGTTTAAACAGACCTCAAGCTTTTTAAAAATGAATAATAATAAAAAAGAACTCTCACCATAGACATCTTTTATGGAGAGAAAGAAGAACAGACCTCAGATCCTAAGGTCCCTAAAGGTAAAGCCACCCAAGAGGAAGCCACAAAGGGAGACATGAGCTGGTCCCCATTTCACAAGGATTTCCTGTAAGATTGCATAAAGAATCTCAAAAGAGAGTTAGAAGAAAAATGGGGAAATGAAATGAGATCATTAAAAGAAGGGTATAATGCCCTACAAAAGAGATATGAAAAAAGATACCAATTCACTGGAAAACAAAATTGGTGAAATGGAAAAAGATTGCAATGAGCAAATTGGCCAATTTCAAAAGGAGCTAAAAAAAGTAACAAGAAAAGAATACACTAAAAATTAGAATTGAAGAAATGGAAGTGAGTGAATCAGTAAGACTTCAAGAATCAGTCAAACAAAAACAAAAAAATGGAAAAAATAGAAGAACATATGAAATATCTCCTAGGAAAAACAACTGACCTGGGAAAAAGATCAAGGAGAGACAATCTAAGGATTATTGGACTTCCTGAAAGCCATGATGAAAAAAAGAACTTAGACACTATCTTACAGGAAATCATGAAAGAAAACTGCCCTGATGTTTTAGAATCAGAAGGTAAAATACCCATTGAAAGAATTCACTGATCACCTCCTGAAAGAGACCCCACGGACTATCATAGCTAAATTTCAGGACTATCGCACCAAGGAAAAAATATTGAAAGTAGCTAGAAAGAAACAATTCAAATACCTAGGAATTGTAATCAGAATCACAGAAGATCTGTCAGCTTCCACATTAAAGGATCAAAAGGCCTGGAATCAGATATTACAAAAAGAAAAGGAACTTGGATTACAGCCAAGAATAAACTATCCAACTCAAATGAACATTATCTTCCAGGGAAGAAGATGGACATTTAATGATATAGGTGAATTTCTCCTATTTCTAATGAAAAGACCAGATCTGAACAAAAAATTTGACCTCCAAACACAAAATTCAAGAGAAGCATTACAAGGTAAAAAGGAAAGAACTCTTGAGAACTATATATCTACTATGGGTATGCTTAGAGAATGGGGATATAATTTGATTTTACTATTATAATATGAAAAAGAAACTAGAGATGGAAAAGTGATCATCCTGGGAAAAAAAGTGGAAAAATGAGGTAAAATAAGCCAGGAAAAGGAGGTAAAATCTCATGAAGAGGCAAAAATAATAGAATTCAGGGAAAGAAGGGAGGGGAATGAGAATTGTGTGAATGTTATTCTCATCAGGTTTGACTCTAAAAGAGAATACCAGACATATTTGGTTTCCAGAGAAACTTGTCCCACCTTACCTGGAAATGGGAGGAAAAGGAGGAATAGAAAGGGAAAGACTAATAGAAGGGAAAACAGAAGAATTAGAAGAAAGGTATAAAAAGAGGGAGGAGCTTTAAAGGGGGAGGACTGTTTGAGGCAGGTGGTCATCAAAATACTGGGCAGAAGGGGAGGGAGAAAGGGGAAAGGAAAGAGAAAAACATAACTTTGTGTAAATAGGATGGCAGAAAATACAGAATTAGTTATTTTAACTCTCCCATAAAATGGAAGCAGATAGCAGACAGGATTACAAAACATAATCCTACAATACGATGTTTACAAGAAATATATCTAAAACATAATAATACATATAGAGTAAAGGTAAAGAGCTGGAGCAGAATCTATTATTCTTCAGGTAAACAAAAAAAAGGAGGGGTAGCAATCCTGATCTCAGATCAAGTAAAAGCAAAGATGGATCTAATTAAAAGAGATAAGGAAGGAAACTATACCTTATTAAAGGGTATTATACATAATGAAGCAATATCAATACTAAACATATATGTACTAAGTGGTATAGCCTCTAAATTCCTACAGGAGAAGTTAAGAGAGATGCAAGAAGAAATAGACAACAAAACTATACAAGGGGGGAATCTTAACCTTGGTCTCTTAGAACAATATAAATCAAGCCACAAAATAAATAAGAAATAAGTTAAGGAGGTAAACAAAATGTTAGAAAAGTTAGGTATAATAGACCTTTGGGAAAGAATTGAATGGAGGCAGAAAGGAGTTTCCTTTTTTATCAGCATTCATGGAACTTATACAAAAATTGACCATGTGTTAGGCCATAAAAACCTCAAAATCCAATGCAGAAAGGCAGAAATAATACACACATGTTTTTCAGATCATGATGAAATAAAAATCATATGGAACATAAGGCCAGGAGAAAATAGACCAAAACTTAATTAGAAATTAAATAATCCAATCCTAAAGAATGAAGAGGTGAAACAACAAATCATTGACACAATCAATAATTTCATCCAGGAGAATGACAATAATGAGACAACATAACAAAATTTGTGAAATACAACCCAAATGGTTATAATGGGTAATTTTATGTCTCTATATGCTTACTTGCATAAAATAGAGAAAGAGAAGTATAATGAATTGGGCTTACAACTAAAAAAGCTAGAAAAAGAACACATTAAAAACTCTCAATTAAATACCAAATTGGAAATTCTGAAAATAAAAGGGGAGATTAATAAAATTGAAAATCAGAAAACTATTGAATTAATAAGTAAAATGAAGCATTGGTTTTATGAAAAAACAACAAATTAGATAACCATTTAGTTAATTTAATTAGAAAAAAGAAAGAAGAAAATCAAATTGTTAGTCTCAAAAATGAAAAGGGAGAACTTTCCACCAATGAAGATGAAATTAGAGAAATAATTAGGAGTTACTGTGTCTAACTTCATGCCAATAAATTTGATAATATAAATGAAATGGAGAAATGTCGACAAAAATATAGATTGCCCAGGGTAACAGAAAAGAAAATAAATTATCTAAAAAGCCCCATTTTAGAAAAAGAAATAAAGCAAGCTATTAATCAACTCCCTAAAAAACATCTCCAGGGCCAGATGCATTTAGATGTGAATTCTACCAAACATTCGAAGAACAATTAATTCCAGTACTATATAAACTATTAGAAAAACTAGGGAAAGGAGTCCTACCAAATTCCTTTTATGACACAGATATGGTGCTGATAGCTAAATCAGGTAAGGTGAAAACAAAACAAAACAAAAACCTATAGACCAGGTTCCCTAATGAATATTGATGCAAAAATCTTCAATAAAATATTAGAAAATCATCCCCAGGATAATACACTATGACCAAGTAAGATTTATAACAGGAATTCAGGGATACCTCAATATTAGGAAAACTATCAGCATAATCAAATATATTAATAACCAAACTAACAAAATTCTTATGATTACCTCAATGGATGCAGAAAAAGCATTTGATAACATACAATACCCATTCCTATTAAAAACAGTGGAGAGTATAGGAATAAATGTGCTTTTCTTTTTTTTTTCTTTTCTTGTTTTTCAGCAAGCATCATATCTAATGGGGACAAGCTAGAATCATTCTCAATAAGATCAGGAGTGAAACAAGGCTGCCCACTGTCACAATTACTATTCAATATTGTATTATAAATGTCAGTTTTGGCAGTAAGAGAAGAAAAAGAACCAAGAAATCACTGCAGATTACATGATGGTATAGTTAGAGAACCCTAGAGACTCAACTAAAAAAAAAAACTACTAGAAACAATTCACAACTTTAGCAAAGTTTCAGGATACAAAATAAATCCACATAAATCATCACCATTTTCATATATTACCAACAAAATTCAGCAGCAAAAGGTACAAAATAATGGTCAATAGTACAAAATATTTGGGAATCTATCTGCCAAGAGAAAGTCAAGAACTATGTGAACTAAACTACAAAATACTTTCCACACAAATAAAGTCAAACCTAATCAGTTGGAAAATATCAAGTGTTCATGGGTAGGCCAAGCAAATATAACAAAAATGACATTACTACCTAAATTAATGTATTATTTACTGCCATACCAATCAAACTACCAATAAATTATTTTACAGATCTAGAAAAAATAGAAGCAAAGTTCATCTGGAAGAAGAAAAAGTCAAGAATTTCAAGGGAATGGATGAAAAAAAAATGCTGATGAAGGTGGGCTAGCATTGCTAATTCCATAACTATATTATAAAGCAGTGGTCATCAAAACCATTTAGTACTGGCTAAGAAATACAGTAGTTGATCAGTGAAATAGGATGGGATCACAGGTAGGCAATAATTATGGCAATTTAGTGTTTCACAAACACAAAAACCCCAACTTTTGGGATACGAAACTCAATATTTGACAAAAACTGCTGGAAAAATTGCAAACTAGTAGGGAAGAAATTAGGGTTTGATCTACACCTAACAACACATACCAAAATAATATCTAAATGGGTTAATAATATAGACATAAAGAGTGATATTATAAGCAAATTAGAGCTAATATTAGCAATGAGATTACAGAAAGTCATCCCCAGGATAGTACACTATGACCAAGTAGGATTTATACCAGGGATGCAGGGCTGGTTCAATATTAGGAAAACTATCAGCATTATTAATTATATTAATAACCAAACTAACAAAAACCATATGATTATCTCAATAGACGCTGAAAAAGCATTTGAAAAAATCCAACACTCTTTCCTATTAAAAACACTAGAGAGTATAGGAATAAATGGGCTTTTCCTTAAAATGATCAGTAGCATCTATTTAAAACCATCAGCAAGCATCATATGTAATGGAGACAAACTAAAACCATTCCCAATAAGATCAGGAGTGAAACAAGGCTGCCCACTGTCACCATTACTATTTAATATTGTATTAGAAATGTTAGCTTTAACAATGAGAAGAAAAAGAGATAAAAGGAATTAGAGTAGGTAATGAAGAAACCAAATTATCACTCTTTGCAGATGACATGATGGTATACTTAGAGAACCCTAGAGACTCAACTAAAAAACTACCAACAATTCACAACTTTAGCAAAGTTGCAGGATTCAAAATTAATCAACATAAATCATCAGCATTTTTATATATTACCAACAAAATTCAGCAGCAAGAGATACAAAAAGAAATTCCATTCCAAATAACAGATGATAGGATAAAATATTTGGGAATCTATCTGCCAAGGAAAAGTCGGAAACTATACGAATGGAACTACAAAACACTTTCCACACAAATAAAATCAGACCTAATCAATTGGAGAAACATTAAGTGCCCATGGGTAGGCAGAGCGAACATAATAAAAATGACAATACTACCCAAACTAATCTACTTATTTAGTGCCATACCAATCAAACTCTCAAGAAATTTTTTTACAGATCTAGAAAAAATAGTAGCAAAGTTTATTTGGAAGAACAAAAGGTCAAGGATTTCAAGGGGATTAATGAAAAAAAAAAGGCAGATGAAGGTGGCCTTGCTGTACCAGATCTAAAACTATATTATAAAGCAGCAGTCATCAAAACCATTTGGTACTGCCTAAGAAATAGAGCAGTCGATCAGTGGCATAGAATAGGTTATCAGGACAATCTAGTCAATGACTTTAACAATTTAGCGTTTGATAAACCCAAAGACGCCAGCTTTTGGGATAAGTACTCACTATTCGGCAAAAACTGCTGGGAAAATTGGACACTAGTGTGGAAGAAATTAGGGCTTGAACAATACCTAACATTGCATACCAAGATAAGATCTAAATGGGTTCATTATCTAGATATATAGAGTGATATTGTAAGCAAGTTAGAGGAACGTAATATAGTTTATCTCTCAGACCTGTGGAGATGGAATAAATTTATGTCCAAAGAAGATCTGGAACTCCTAATTGAACACCAGATGGATAATTTTGATTATATTAAGTTAAAAAGTTTCTGTACAAATAAAACAAATGCAGACAAGATTAGGAGGGAAGCATCAAATTGGGAAATCATCTTTACATTTAATGGTTCTGATAAAGGCCTCATTTCTAAAATATATAGAGAATTGTCTCATATATATATAAGAATTCAAGCCATTCTTCAATAGATAAGTGGTCAAGGGATATGAACAGACAATTTTCAGATGATGAAATTAAAACCATCTCTAGTCATACGAAAATTTGCTCCAAATCACTATTGATCAGAGAAATGCAAATTAAGACAACTCTGAGATACCACTACACACCTGTCAGATTGGCTAAAATGACAGGAAAAGGTAACGATGAATGTTGGAGGGGATGTGGGAAAACTGGGACA